>JAOVYX010018172.1:0-20643 GCA_035668315.1 Drosera spatulata | reverse complement strand
GGAGGCAATTCTTCAAGGGCGGGCTCGATTACGCTGGCCGGCTTAAAGAATTATCCCTAATTCAAGTAATGCCGGAAGTTGCTTCAAATTCGGAAGGGATTGCAATGCATTGGGGGGGGGGCGGCTTGAACTTGACACTACTTGATAGAGAGCAGGGGAATTAATACTATTAGCTAGCTAGAACCAAACCAACAAGCACATGGGGATGGGCATACCATGAAGATGAGATGAGTACTAACACTTGCTTGCACCAGAACTAATCAATCAAGAAGAAACCAACAATTACAATGCTGCTTCTTTTTCTACTTCCATGTAATCGCTAACAAGACCACATCCTTCCTTATCACGAATTTCTACTTCCCAAAAACCAAAAATCCAACTTTAGAAGGCAAGGAAGGTAGGATGAAATGCAACCAACTAATCAATGTATTTAAAAAAAAAACAAAAACAAAAACAAAAAATTACTGGTACAGGTAGAGCAGGGGAGGGGGGATGTTGTTCGAAATCGCTCCTTAACCATAGTTGGCTGTGAATCAAAAAATTAATGGAGAGAGATAGCAGACGCAACAACGCGAAGGAGAAAGAGGAGAGACTAAGGTGAAAACGGCCATGGCGATGGTTTTTGTTTTTGATTTTGTTTTTTTGTTTTTACATTTTACTTTTGATGGGAGTGAGTGATAGTATGATAGGAGTGTGGGGGGTGGGTGTAGTCACTCCTTCCTACAGTCCCACTCTTCTCCACCAACACTATGCCTGTGCCTGTGGGTAGTTGGATGAATTGAAAGGAACAACCTCGACAAACAAACCCGCAAGGTTGCCGATTAGAAAGGACCAGTCCGTCTCCCTTCCTCTCAGCTTGCCCATAATATAAACCCTAACAAAAGTTTCTCTTTTTTTTTCTCTCTCTCTCTCTTTTTTTTTTTTTTTGATAATGAGCCCTAACAAAAGTTAATTCGACCCAGTCGGGGAAAACCGATAAACCCTAACCTATCCCCTCCGTTTGCCAAAAATCCATCACGTTCTGCAAGTTCCCGCGACTCCATTTCGACTTGTCTCGAGTTCGTCTGCGAGTTCGGATTTGTCCTCGCAGCGTTCGTTGTATTGACGCCATGCTCCTCCATTCGTCGTCGTTAGAATGCATCGGAAGCTAGTAGGCAGCCTCTTATGGCTGGTCTCCAGAAATTCAATTTCCTCTCTTCCCCACCTCAGATGTGATATCGGCTCCGGTTTCCTACCTTCGCATCCCCACAAGCATCCAGCAGCCTCCTCCGCTAGATTTGTTCTTTCCTATGGCAGCAACATTTTTCTCCAGCATCGACGTGCTTTCTGTGGTTTTCTCGCCGAGCAGTTCTCCGATGACGAATACGAATGCGACTATGAGACCCAATCGGTAACTTGTTATCTCCATCATCACACCCCATTCAATTTGGGTTGCGTTTTGGAATATTTGTATCCTCGTCTAAATGGGAACTGTTGTTTGTTATTGTGGTGTGGCAGGCGTCATCACCTGTGGCCAACATTGATGAGTGGAAATGGAAGCTCAGCATGCTTCAACGGAATGAAGCTGAGCAGGAGATCGTATCTAGGGATAAGCGAGATCGGAGGGATTTTGAGCAGATCTCTAATCTCGCCAAAAGGATGGGACTTTACTGGTATCTTATTTAACTTCATCACCTTGGATTGCCTTATGTCATCATATTTGTATTTGGCTTTCACGATTTGGCATCTTTTTCAGTGAGATGTATGGAAAAGTCATGGTTGCCAGCAAGGTCCCTCTTCCCAATTATCGACCAGATCTTGATGATAAACGTCCGCAAAGGGAGGTAATAACCGATTGGGAATATCAGAAAGAATGTATGTTTTTAATTGCGATGCTTGAAGTACGCCGGAAATTTATGATTTTTTTAGCCAACACTTGTGTAATATACACATATTAATTGGGGAAAATAATACAGATATGGAGTACTTGTTTTTACTACCTATAGAAAACTCTTTTGCTTTGCTAGGAGAATGATTAGCTGCAAAATGACATGCAGGTGGTTATCCCGTTAGGTCTACAAAGGAGAGTGGAGGGTCTCCTCCAGGAGCATATTGACAGAATGCAACTTAGTTCTGGAAAGCAGTCTGAGCCTATGCCCGAGGGGAGGATTGTTACCTCAGAAGATCATGCTGATCCAGATGATAATCCAGATTTTTTGTTAGACAGCTCTGTTATGGAAAAGGTCCTCCAAAGGAGGAGCTTGCGACTGCGCAATATGCAAAGAGCTTGGCAGGTATGGTACTTTTGATTGTGACAGTAGCAGTCGTACTTATTAATTTTGCCATCTACTTGTTAAGCTATGTGAGAAAGAAAAGAGAATACTGTTCTGTGACCATGATGCCCAGGCTTTAGGTATTCAAGACACTGGCTAATGCAAACATGCCGCAATCATTCTTTGATCATCAACTTATTCAGCTGATCCTATTTGTTTATCATCATTATTATGTCTAGCAGTTCCATGGAATCTTCCTGGAGTTTTATCCTTTTCCTCATTTTTAGCTGTTTTTTGGACTCTGTCTCATTAAAATCTCTATTCATTGTTGGGAAATCGTGGAACCGCATAAACCATTTTATCTATTTAATATCAATGTTCAGGTTTTTGGTCCATCTTTTTTAGTAATGACTGATGTATCTTTATCTTTTCAGGAATCACCTGAAGGTAGAAGGATGCTAGAGTTTAGGAAGTCCCTTCCTGCATTTAAGGAGAAGGAAAGGTTGCTGCAAGCAATTGCAAAAAATCAGGTCTGCTATGTTCATAGGTTCAGCCCAGGTTTAAGGTTACGATGAACTTGGAAACTTATATGAGACTTTTTCTTATCAATTAAAATTGCTTACTCTTTGTGATTATTGCAGCCCCGTGTCATGCTATAGATGGCTCCAGAATTGTCTAGATGCTTGTGACTTGTTAATGAGATAAATTTCTTGTACGCATGATTAATACTAGATGGTAGATGTGGCTATATGATCCCCTCATGCTCTCGGAGAAATAATATTCAAGTGTGGAATATTTGGAGTCTGAAGCTGATTGGAAAAAGTGGGCAACAAGATCAAGAAGGAAATGAAAGTCTTATTACATGCTTGTTTTGATACCAATCCAATGTTTATGGTAGCTGTGACATTGCAGGTTGTTGTGATCTCGGGTGAAACTGGATGTGGAAAAACTACCCAACTTCCTCAATACATCTTAGAGTCAGAGATAGAATCTGGGCGGGGTGCTTTTAGTAGCATAATGTGTACGCAGCCTCGGAGAATATCTGCTATGGCTGTTGCAGAAAGAGTCTCTACAGAGAGAGGGGAGCCTCTTGGTGAAACGGTATGTGGCGTGGCTTGAATATTGACTGAATTGTATCGTCTCAAGCTTGTAGTTCCCCTCTTCCCTTTGTTTCTTACCATAATATGGTCATGGCACCCCATTTAAGCATCTCCAGCCTTCCACCGACAGATAGCATATCTGTTTCTATTACATGTCTACCGAAGTACCGGTTGCGCTTGTCTTTTGAAATTAGTCATTTCAATTCCTGTGTTCAACCTGCCATATGTCATCAGATTTTTTGTTAGGTTGGCTATAAAGTTCGATTAGAGGGAATGAAAGGAAACAACACCCATGTGCTTTTTTGTACCAGTGGTATTCTGCTTCGACGCTTGCTGAGTGATCGCAACTTGGACGGTATAACCCATGTCTTTGTTGATGAAATTCATGAGCGAGGCATGAATGAAGGTATGGTTTCTGAGACATTAGCTGAATATCTTTCTGTCTTTTGATGCCCATCTCATGTTTACTTTATTGCCTTCTGCAGACTTCCTACTAATCGTTCTCAAAGATCTACTTCCACGTCGCCAAGATTTGAGGTTAATTTTGATGAGTGCAACCTTGAATGCAGAACTGTTTTCGAATTTTTTTGGTGGGGCACCAATGATACACATCCCAGTGAGCCAAATCTCATCTCTTATATTATATGTTTTTTTTATTTTAATTTTTGTATAATCTGAAACTATTGTGAAGATGATTTGATTTTCTACTTTCTATGTATACTGTTACTCGAGGTCTTCTTATCCATGATTATATTGTGAGCATCAATTGTTTCTCATTGGCAACTTGATATTGTCATGAAAACATCAAAATTTCTTAGCTTCAGGATAACAGGATTGTGCATGTGGACTGTGTTTGTTTCATGGTCAATAGGGAACCCGTTCAAGTTTTTCTAGATTATCATTGCAGCCCCTTCTATCGTTATACTATATCATATGGCATGAGTTGATGCACTGACCAGGTTCGTTGTGGCTTATACATGTACTTCTGGGAATTTCAAGCGTTGAAAAAATTAGCTCTGCAGTGTATGAATAGGCTCACAACTTGATAAAATGACCTCTTATGCTAATACATGGCTGCACACACTGCAGTGCTGTGCATGAACTTCATCTTTTGTATTGTGTTTGTGACTGTGTGGGGGAGGCCTAAGGCTGTGAATTAGAGAGCCATCAGTTCTGATTCCAATTGTGCTGTTCACTGGACTGAAATTTCTCAATGCTTCCTTTTTTCTGTGTGTTTCCTCGGAAAAAGTTAATTGACAATGTTTTAGTTGTAAATTGCATTAATATTTCATCCGAACATCTTGTTGTACATGTTATATTGCAACCTTGCAGTTCCAAATCTGATGCATTCTATATACAGGGCTTTACATACCCTGTCAGGGCTCACTTCCTTGAAGACGTGCTTGAAATGACTGGGTACAAGTTGACCTCATTCAATCAAGTTGATGACTATGGCCAAGAGAAAGTTTGGAAAACCCAAAAACAGTCCATGCCTCGGAAGAAGAAGAATAGAATAACTTCTCTTGTTGAGGTACCTTTGGTCGATGAATATTCTGGTCATGCCTGTTTGGGTTGAACTGTTTTTGAGAAAATTAGTTATATGCCATTGCCAAAAGAAATGGAACATTTTAATCAGTCTCTGATGATTGTACGTCATCTAACTTCAGTTTGTTTACCTCAGTGCTTGAATCTCCGGTTACACCCTTTGAAAAGGCGAGAAACAAACAAAACTGTCACCTAAGATGTCCTTTGTGGTCTTTGACATTTGTCATGTCATGTCTATTTGGTTGATGGTGCTGTAGAAGTCATTATTTTGTTTGTTTATTTATTATTTATTAGAACATGAAGATGCTAATGGGGAGGAGGGAACAATGGCTAAATACTGGCCTTTCTGGGGAGCGTAGATTAATAGAGGATAAGCTGCTGCTGGGCATGCATGGTACCATTTGAAGCCGATCTGTTAGTGACCTATTATTGTCATTTTGAAAAGCCGAGTGTCTCACATTAAGAAGGAAGTGAATCTTCTGTTCAAGGAGATGCTTTAGCCCTAGGCGAATGCGTATACCTTGACCTTGGCGCATAACACTGCATCAGTTGATTCAGCGGCTTTCGTTGATGATGCATTAGCTGCTTCTTCTCTCTTTCATTTTGAAATGCATTCATTCCCGGATGCGCTATTCCTTCTTTGTATAGTAGACAGTTGGTTGTCCTTGAGACCGGAGACTGGACTCGTTAACTCTTTGGAGCCGTACTTGTATGCCCGCTTCGCACCTTTGCTCCCTGAACATAACCAACTTCCAATCATATCATAATAGGGAGTTTATTATTATTTTGGAAAAAAGAGGAGCACATATCTCAATTTTTTACTATGCAAACCTCTTTTTTTTGCAGGATGCTCTTAAAAGTTCTAGCTTTGAGAGTTACAGTCCTCGTGCTCGTGATTCTCTATCATGTTGGTCACCTGACTGCATTGGATTCAACCTAATTGAAGCTGCTTTATGTCATATATGTCGGAAGGAACGACCAGGTGCTGTTTTGGTTTTCATGACTGGCTGGGAGGACATTAGTTGTTTGAGAGACCAACTTAAAGCCCATCCTCTTCTTGGAGATCCAAACAGGGTTTTGCTTCTGGCATGTCATGGTTCAATGGCGACATCGGAGCAGGTGAATTCATCGAGCTATATCTGATGCCACACACTCTTTTCTTGTTTTTCATGTGCTTAGTTTCTTCAAAAAGTCGTACAGGTCAAGTTATACATGTAATGTCCTGCTAACTTTAACTAGAAGCACGGCCCATTATGTTGACCCTTAGAATATGCATGCATATCTATTTTGTTCTACTTCCGGTCATCGTTTGGGGTAAGTGATGGCAAATGCTGTATGAGTACTCACAGATGGAGTTTCTCCCTCGTATACACATAAAGGCTTATTGTGGCTGCTTCATGAAGCTGGTTTTTCTTACGTGCCCAGCAGCTTGGTTGTCATAGGCCAAGCCTTTTTTTCCCCCTGCAAGAAAATAATGAGAACATCAAGTCTTTGTCCTAATACATGGGGTTTCATGGATGCAACCGCACTATTGTGCTTGCATGGATTTTTCCTGCACAGTTCTTCCTGCCCACTTTGTTCCTTTAAATTTGTGACTGTAAATGTGCTGCACATGTTTTTCTTCTTCTGTATTGTATGTCTCCTGGTGAATAGGGTTCTTTCTCATCTTCATGCTCTTTTGGTTTTAAGTAGTTTGTCTTGATTGAGATTATAAGCTCCTCCTTTCCTCTGTTGGTGGTTTGCATTGTTTGCAGAGATTGATCTTTGAGAGGCCTCCACCTAATGTGCGTAAAATTGTTCTGGCTACAAATATGGCTGAGGCTAGTATCACAATCAATGATATAGTATTTGTGGTTGATTGTGGCAAAGCTAAGGAGACTACTTATGATGCTCTAAATAACACTCCTTGCCTTCTGCCTTCTTGGATCTCAAAAGCTTCAGCTCGGCAAGTGAGTTTGTTTATTTAGAACCTCATCATCCTTATCAGATTCGTGATCTTTGCCTCTACTGTGGGCAATGCTTTCCTCATGGTGTGGGATTCATGTTAGAATGGATTGTTTATTTTAGGATTGAGCTGACATTGGTGTAGTAGTTCCAGAAGCACAATGTATTTCACCTTCTAAATTTTCCATATATCTCTTCTTGCTGCAGAGAAGGGGCAGAGCTGGTCGTGTTCAGCCTGGCGAGTGCTACCACCTTTACCCAAGATGTGTCTATGAAGCTTTTGCCGATTACCAGCTTCCGGAACTACTTAGAACTCCTCTAAATTCTCTCTGCTTACAAATTAAAAGTTTGCAGATTGGTGGCATCAGTGATTTCTTGTCAGCTGCCCTTCAACCACCAGAACCATTAGCAGTAAGTTGTCTGCCATTTTGTTATTGATTATGCATCGGAATATTCTTTTAATTTTTCCTGGATCTGAAGTATAAATTTTTCCATAAGTAAAAGTTGCATCAAGTCCTCCTTTTTCTAGCAGAGTTACTTTCATGAATTGGTTTCTACTGTTTTTTTTTCTTGGGTCCGTATGAGGCTGTTTATTTACTCATGAGTTTCACAATATTATGTATCAGTGCTTGAAGGCTGTGTTTTATTCGTCGCGATCCCTCTTAAAGAGTTACATGTACCATCTTCTTTTGAGCGTAAAGTGATTTTTTAGTAAGATTGCACAGGTTTTGCTTTTTCTCGTGTATGCTTTTTCTTCCTCATTTAAGTGTCCATGTCTTTAACTTCCTATGTGGCTTTCATCTTGTACTGATCCGCTATTGGGATATTTGATCCTTGATTCTCATGGACAAGGCCGTATTATACTTGCACATTTGTTCTGAAGAGAATCCCTTTTATGGTGGTTCATTTGAGAAGTTTTTGTTGTTGACTTACAGTCCAAGTACTATTCTGCATTTTAAATTATACCTTCTATTTTATGCAGGTTCAAAATGCTATTGATTTTCTTAAGATGGTAGGAGCCTTGGATGAAAATGAAAGCCTGACAAATCTTGGTTAGTCGGCTCTTTATATTTGTATGATGTATATACATTTTGACTTAGGGGAGCTTCTTGTCATAAGTGCTTATTTCCGTAATTTTTTCTGTGCAACTTCTCAGGAAAGTTCCTGTCGATGCTTCCAGTAGATCCCAAACTCGGTAAGATGCTTATAATGGGTGCGATCTTCCGTTGCTTTGATCCCATTCTGACGATAGTATCCGGACTTAGTGTCAGAGATCCTTTCCTGTTGCCCCAAGACAAAAAGGATGTAAGTTGATTTTGATTCAGATGTTTTACTTCTGTACTTGATCTCTATATGTTGCCATTTCTTAAGCAGGACTATTTGATTGAAGATTTCTAAATAAACTCACTTCACACCTTTGAGCCTCTACGTGTGTTAATTCATCTACTTTGAGCTCGGGGAATTGTGGTCACAGTAATTTCATTGTCTACACATTCACAAGTCAAGTTAGTTTTTTAAGGCCTTAACCGGAGATATAAATAAACAGAACATTATACGCTCGGGGGAGTTTCCTCGGGAAGACCGTGGACATGGTCTTCTTCCACTAAATAAATGACAAGCGGAGACACATGCCACTAAATATTTGGTCTTTACTCCCCAACACCAGCCCTGGTCATGCTCGGGATTACTTCTGTTTTCATTGAAAGCATCATTTAACAGAATAAATTTTATGATTTCATATGAAACAAAGTTCTCCTTTCGTTTTTTTTGGAAATACAAGGAAGAAATGGGAAAAGTCCATTTCACAGGGCTGACAACACCATCAGTTCAATGTACTGATCTTTTTGAAATGAGACCTTACCTTTACCTCTGTTTCGATCATGGAAATCATGCTCATTTCAAATTCCTTTTTATTTAAATCTCATGTATGAACAACCATTTGCAAGATACAAAGAATGGTCTTGGATGAACTAAATCCCTTCTGTTCAGTTAGCTGGGGTAGCAAAGTCGAGATTTTCTGCTAAAGACTACAGTGATCATATGGCTCTTGTTCGTGCATATGAGGGATGGAAAGACGCAGAGAGAGAAGGGTCATCGTATGAATACTGCTGGAGGAATTTTCTTTCTGTCCAAACACTTCAAGCTATTCATTCTCTTAGGAAGCAGTTTAGTGGTATTTTGAAAGATGCTGGGCTGATAGAAGGTGATGCAAGCACTGACAATAAGTTGAGTCATGACCAGTCAGTGGTCCGTGCTGTCATATGCTCTGGACTGTTTCCCGGCATAGCATCTGTTGTGGTAAGCAATCTCAGTTTGATACGTATCTTGTGTTTTCTTCTGTAATATTATCCGTCATATGCTCTGGGTTGATACTTGGTTAATGGCCAATGTTTTTTTCCCCCTGATGTTTCTTTGCTTTTTGTTCATGCAGCAAAGGGAAACATCCATGTCTTTTAAGACCATGGATGATGGACAAGTTCTGATCTATGCGGTAAGGCCCATTCGTGTCTCATCTTGATCATAACATTATTGTCTTTGATACTCATATGAGTAATTCAGTCGTGTGGGGAAGATAGGAAATTAAAAGTTTTACCATTATTACCAACAAATATGATCGATGGAATAATAGGAGCTTTCTTGCTAGAATCCCAATGTGCTGTTGTTTATTTGTTTTCCTCTTTTTTAACTAAGAGGTAATGATTTTTCCTCAGAATTCTGTGAATGCTCGCTACCAAACAATTCCTTATCCATGGCTGGTCTTTGGGGAAAAAGTCAAAGTGAACAGTGTTTTCATTCGTGATTCCACTGGTGTCTCGGATTCAATATTGATCCTATTTGGTGGAGCTCTCAGCCCCGGGGTGCAGGTAAACACCAGAGTTTGCTGTGTGTTTTAACAGTTAAGTTAGTGGCTTCCCATTTAAAGTCTGTTGAATTTGTCTAGGCTGGTCATCTGAAAATGTTGGATGGATATATCGATTTCTTCATGGATCAAAACCTGTGCGAGAGTTATTGGAAGCTCAAGGAAGAACTCGATAAGCTTCTGCAAAAGAAGGTGACTTGTTATAACTCTCTGGTTTACGGCAGATAAGGTTCTTTGTTCGTCTCTCTGGGCAGCCAAACCAAACGGGTCATCTTCCCATCAGTGTTGTCTGCTACACGGATTCTTTGATGACATAACTTCACCACTCCAAGCAAAAAATGAACTTAAATATGTCTGTTTAGTTGGTGCTGTGACATCCATGATTTATTGAGATGAAGTTAATTAAAGGAATGGTCTTGTGACCTGACTGTTGATGCAGCTCGAGGATCCCAGCCTGGACATTCACAAGGAGGGCAGGTACCTGATGCTCGCAGTGCAAGAGTTAGTATCAGGCGACCAGTGCGAGGGGACATTTGTGTTTGGACGTGAGTGCAGGAAACCCAGGGAGCCGATAGATAAGAGCGCCAGATTCACAAGAGATGGAGCAAACCCAAAGAGCTTGCTGCAGACTCTTCTGATGAGGGCCGGACACCACCCACCCAAGTACAAGACTAAACACCTCAAGACTAATGAATTCAGGGCGCTGGTGGAATTCAGCGGGCACCAGTTTGTAGGGAAACCCAAGAGAAACAAGCAGCTGGCGGAGAGGGATGCTGCCATTGAAGGCTTAGCTTATTTGACGCAAACCTCGGACAAAAAGTGCAGGGAAGGAGAAGAAGATGATGAATCCCTGCCCGATGTTACAGATAACATGCTGAAACTTCTTGGGAGACGAAGGAAAAAATCGAAACGGGCATCATTTTAATGCATCTTTATGTTGTAGCTTGTATAGTTCTATAGATATAATCATATAGGTCTAGTCTGGGCAGAAGTGTATTGCTTAATTTGTACTATTAGTGACTCATGTACAAGTTCTGAGAACAGGATTGACGGAATCAGAGATTCAGAATAGGAGGCTTGGTTCTTTTGCTTTATAGAGAGACAGAGACACAAGTGGCACCAGCTTTGAGAAATTATTTGCTCATAATAATCTCAGTCAAAGGAATGTATCTTTGTCTTTTCAATCGTAGAAGTGGTGAAGGCAAAACAAGGAGGATGCAGATAGGAGTTGCACGACATTAGCCGGATAGAAGATACATGGACTTAATCACTTAGGATAGTAGAATATCAGAATTTTACGTACTCCTAGAAGATTGTCCCAGAAAAATTAAAAAAGATGTGCCTAGAGAGTATCCAATTGTTAGCAATTCCCGATGCCAAATAGATGCAACACGGATCAGAATCCCCACACACCCAAATCGAAGAAAGAATTCGTGAAACGGGACGAAAAGGACTCCAAGATATATGGTATTGCTCTATCCCGTCCCGTGAAAAAAATACAAAATAGTAATTTGGATTGTATTTTGATGATTGGTTGATTATGTTATTTACCTAATTGCACATTATAAACTTGTTTAAGGGTTCAGCGATGTAGGGCACAACTCGCGAGTAATCAGACATACATAGGGATGGGCATTGCAATCCGTTTCTTTCCGTTCCGTCCTATACGAAGCGGGGTTTTTTCCGTGTTGAATGGAACAGGGTATGAATTAATCCGTTTCATTAAAATAATAATGGGACGAAACATCATGGGATGATGAAAATCCGAGGAATAACGAGACGAAATAATTAAAATCCGCAAGTGAGATAAAATTTGAAACGTATTTGACCAAAAATAAAATTTGACCTACATAAAATATGTTATTCCATATGTTTTATAATTTGCAATATATATTTTTTAAGTAATAATCCCTCAAATATTTACAAAATTCCAAAAAAAAACCCTTAAATCTTCATAAATTCAATCAAGTGCTCCAAATGTTGATTTATCGACAAAATAGTCCATCTGATTAAAAAAACCATTAAATCTAAAAAAAGGTATTAAAAAAAACCGGAGTAGCAATTTCGTAATATGTAACAATTCATCTGAAACAAAGGAGTAACATTTTATAATGGCAATAAAAATATTAAAAAGAGTTTGAAAAGATAAAAAACGAAAACTAAGTTACACATGCTTTATCTTGAAAATAATATACTTAATAAAAAATTGTGTATAATAAATCAATGTAGGAGAAGATTAAAAAAATGAATAATAAAAAATAAAACAAGAAAAATATACTTTCGGTTAATTTGGTTAACCGAAATATCGAATTTCTTTAAAATCCAAAACCAAAACTGGATAATCGAAAATCGAATTTATCTTATCGAACTCATTTTTCGATTCGATTCGAGAATTTGATTTTTTGTGTATTTTTCTTTCCGTATTTGTCACTCATTTTTTGTATTATATGTGATACTAACAACATTAAAAATTATACATTAATAAATAGTGTTTAAAAATGATAAAGTGATATAACAGATTAAGAGAATATAGAACGGATTTTAATTAAATAAAACAGATTGACAGAATAATTAAGAGATACCGACCGTAATAAAAATCCATCCGCATAAAAGTAAAATTGAAAAATTTTGATCAATTTCCTTACATAACACAAACAAAAAAACGAATAAAACTAATAGGATAAGGACGGATTTCCCCCCATCCGTTCGAAATCCGTTCCGTTTCCATCTCTTCGCTCACATGCTACGCCACACACACAGAGAAAAAGAGTAGCCAATCCAAAGGAACTGTTATCCACCGGACCACCTCAAATTTGGGGTTGTGTTTCCTTCCCTATGGCGATGAGTAGTTGCTTCTGCACCTCTTTCTCCTCCTCCACTTGGAATCATCATGGGGGTGGTTCGAATCCTCTGCTGCCTGCTTTCTTCTTCACCAGTCATTCCACCACCACCGTCGGCGGGTCCACCGTTCTCCGATCTGGCACGTACACTACTACTAAAGGGCTGCGTGGTCCGGTGACTCCGGTTTCGGTGAGAGCGGAAAGCAGTTCGAGAGAGCCGATGATGCCTCCTTTCAACGTTCTCATCACCGGTTCCACCCAAGGCAACCCCTTCTATGATTCTATCCCATCTTCCATTAAAGTCCCACTCACTACTATGTGTCATGTGTGTGTGGGGTGGGGTGTGTTAATGATTCGTTGCCTGTATTGCTTGTTGGCTGTGTTCAGGAATAGGTTATGCCCTTGCCCGGGAGTTCTTGAAGGCGGGCGACAACCTCATTGTCTGTTCTAGATCAGGTCAGCCATAGCCTTTAACTTCCCCCCT
Source organism: Drosera spatulata (assembly GCA_035668315.1). Lineage (NCBI taxonomy): Eukaryota > Viridiplantae > Streptophyta > Magnoliopsida > Caryophyllales > Droseraceae > Drosera > Drosera spatulata. The sequence continues at coordinate 7,618 of JAOVYX010018172.1, read as the reverse complement.
CCAATGTTTCTTGCTCATAGCCATAGACTTCTACTTACCATAGCTTTCTTTGGTACTTGCAACAATTTGTACGAATCAAACCCTACTGTAGCTCCACAGGACGTTTAATGACTGTGGCACCCCTGAAGTGCTTTGATCATTCTCTTACCAATTCAACACAGCTCTTCTTGTTCTATATTTTTTTCTAACAGCATTAAGTGCTCATACTTCATTGTCTCACATGGGCGGTGAAATAGATCTATGCTTCTCTACTTGCATGGTCAAAAGATGGGAAGCTAACGTTTCTGGACTTGTTTGTTTCATTGTCACTTCATGATGATCTTTTGTCTGTTTATCCATGACTATACTTTCTCTTCTTATTACTCGGTACATCTACAACTAATGCCAATCCTAGATTCATCAGCTAATGAGTAATGACTTCATGGTCTTGTGGTAGCTGAAAGAGTTGAATCAGCTGTTCAGAGCTTAACTGCAGAATTTGGGGAGCGCTGTGTGTGGGTACCTTCTTCCGAACTATTGATCCCCCATTTTGTAATACCTTATTCAAGGTTGCATCTTCTTTATTTGTTGAAGGGAATTGCAAATTTGAATGTTTGGATTGTAAATAGCACTTGTTGATATATCCTAAACAAACCGATTTGCATATAACAATGTGCCATAGGAAGTAATAGCAAAATTGTGTTGGGTATCAAGTTGAATTCATACACCAATGCTGATTTGCTTATCCAATTGCCCTTTTCGCCTTTATCGTCTGATAGTTCTCAAAGTGTTTACGTCATACAGGGTACTACCTGTGATGTCAGGGAAGGCCAAGACGTGAAGAATTTAGTTGCGTATGCACAAGAAAACCTGAAGTACATTGATATTTGGGTAAGAGATTCTTTTCTGGACAATCTTATTCCAGACCAAAATTTATGTGATCGTTGATTTGGTGTCTGTATTCTTTTCTGAGAAATCTTATCACAGACCAAAATTTATGGGATCATTAATTTGGGATCCATCTAAACTTAACTTTTTCCTTATCATTGATAGATTCTTGTTCTTCAAAATAGTTTTTATTTCACTTTTCAAATTGCATAGAGGCATGAGCTTGCTTATTCCTTTAGGATGATGCAGATTAACAATGCCGGTTCCAATGCATATAGCTATAAACCGCTAGCAGAAGCCTCAGATGAAGATCTCATGTGAGATTGCACTCTCCCCCTGGTCCGCCCATTATGTGGTTCCTTATTATAGCTATGTACTACCGACTTCATCTTTCGTCTATGTAGTGAAGTTGTCACGACAAACACCCTTGGACTGATGATCTGTTGTCGAGAGGTAAAAATAAGGTGTTTTATGCATTACTAAGGCATCATTCTTATGCTACATTCTTTATCAGGCTATAAAAATGATGTTGAACCAACCTCGTGGTGGCCATGTTTTTAACATTGATGGAGCTGGCTCTGACGGAAGACCAACTCCTAGGTATTTGTCCTTGTACAAGTTGGAAAGCATCCATCTTGCTTTGTGGGTATGTTTTGTGAATTGAGTTCTTTAAATGACAAAGACTGCGATTGCTGGTGTTACTGCTTTTCTGTAGCTTTTGTTCTTGATAGGTGAATTCACCTTAAATGGTTTCATATAAGAAGTGCATCGTGTTTGGGCACTTCCCTTTTGCCTTCCTTCTGTGAACGGACGATATTTTTGTGCCAACTCACCATCAATAGTATATGTAGATTGATGTTATGTTTCAAAACTAAATTGTGGATTTATACCTTTTAATGTATTTGAGTTTGTAAAATCTAACCTTGGTTGTTTGTGGATAATTTATTGCTATCCTTGATGTGATAGTTTACTTGCCAATCATCTGCTATTTTATATGATTCCTAGACTTATTATCAATCAATTTGGTTTTTAACAGTTTCTTGTGCGTTACTACTTAGATTTGCTGCCTACGGAGCAACTAAACGCAGTGTGGTGCATCTAACCAAGTCACTGCAGGCATGTCCTGAATTTCCCGCCTTCTAATCACCATAGAGATGCTCATATTTCTGCAACCTTTATATTTGTTAACATGTTTTCCCGGTCTGTTGAGTATGTAAGTGAATTGGTATTTACAAAAGCGCTTGGAATATCCGCTGAACCCTAAGCAGCTCCTAGAGACCTGGGATATGACTCAGGTAGTCGTAAGTCATAGCCACTACGTATGGAGTTTTTCTGTGGTCTTAGTGTGATCTACCTTTGTCAAAAGCCTAATGAGTTTATTGCACTCACAGCACTGCCCTCTATTTAAACATTGAGTTCAATGTATAAGGCTTGAACACTCCTTCCCACTAAATACTTTCTGGAATTCGATATAGTTAATCATGCTATTTGTTTTACTGTTGGTGTTTTTCCAGGCTGAATTGCAGATGCAGGATCGTGCATAACTTGTCGGTATGTTTTTTGATTGTTTACATATTGTTGCCTCTGTTTTGTTCTACATCAGGTGTTTGCACTGTTCACTCATTCCAAGGCTTTCCACATCTGAACTGTTAAGTAGATACGCTGCCCATATTGCTACAGGGCACTTCACTACTGAGACTAGAATCCGTGCATGATTTTCTAACATATGATTTAGCATGAATTGGGGTTTGCTTAAGCTTTTTACAGTTAATTATGGCCGATATTGCGAGTTTAGAAATTCCTCGCTTTTATGGGACCTCTAGTTCAGGACTCCGCATTGTGCTAGCCTTTGCCTTTTCTCTGCTTATACTGATCTTTCCTAACTTATGGCTATTGCAGCCTGGGATGGTCACAACTGATCTGCTGATGTCTGGAGCCACAACTAAACAGGTTTGCAGACTGGCTCTTATTGCAGACTGGCTCTGTTGTTGCTGGGAAACTGAATTACTTGCAAATCATCAATTATTGTAGGCAAGATTCTTCATAAATGTTTTGGCTGAACCAGCTGAAGTGGTAATACTTTATTCTATGGCTGTATAAATAAACTGCTGCTAGCCATATATGTATCTTATGATGGTTCACACTCTCCTAGCCGCAGACATCTACTTGTTTCAAGAATTGGCAGGTCATATGCCTATACCTACTCTAAATGGGTTAGAAAGAAGAGCTTGATATTATTTAGCATTGCTGCAGTCTTTTGGAGTTGGCTGCTATTTCCTGTTTGTTGGTGCAGTGGCCTTTATCTGGAATCGTTGCTCAAAAGTCGAACTATAACACTTGGGAGCTCCCCCTCATGCTATTTCCTGATTTGTTTGATTAATTTGTGTCAGTTGGTGGTTGATGGTAATTTTAATTAATCTTTTCTCCAATGAATCGAACTGTGAATTCGGTGGTGCAGGTTGCAGAATACCTTGTTCCTAACATCAGATCTATTGCTGCAAATGCAACGACGAGGCCAACATACATTCGTTTCCTTACTGGTCTGAAAGCCTACTCCCAGATATTTGCGGTGAGAATGAAATTCTACATCTAGCCTCTCTTTATTGTGGTGAATGAACCAGTGTGGGCTAAAATATATTGGCATGGTCAATCCTGTCATGTTGTTATGGGAGAACGTCTTGGTAATTGGGTCTTCTTTCATCGTTTTTGATGGCCAGAGACTTGCCTTTGGTGCGAGGAGGAACAGATATGTGCTTGAAGATTGAATCCATTTCATGTGAAAATTTCGTGCTTCTGTTCTGTTGAGTTATTGATTTGAGGTGCCTATTCTTGGTGTACAAACGTTTGGGTTGAAAGGTCGAAATCATTGTCATTGTTTTCTCTCTTCTACTGTCTCGAATCATTCTGGGCCCTTCGATGTACTTCCCCTAAGAAGTTGGTAGTTGCTATGCTTCATCAAATTCAATGGGATGGAAAGTAGAGTGTTGGTGAAAGGAAAGTGTGAACAAGGGGAGATTTTTCAACTTCAGTGTATGTAGGCTTTACAACATATGCCGTCTTATTATAGGTTTGATGCAATTATTATCATAATGTGTAGTTGTAGCCTCAGGTAATCCAGATGTGGTCATCTCTTCACCAATCTACCGTGCAATGTAGCGAGGCTTTTTCAAAATTTTATGGGCTTATACTGTAATAGAGAACTTTGGTGAGTCTTTGACCGGATCATCCCAACAGATAGAAGCATTTAGGTGGGTGTATCTGCCGTTAATTGCATAACACATTTTTTTATTTTTTTATTTTTTGTTTTTGAGATAAAAATTTGCACAACACATTGATACAGTGCTTACATTTCCCCGTATGCTTGCATTGCCCTTTTTTTCCCCTTGAACTAAAGCAATTGATAATAGCAAGCCATTAAGGAGGAAAAGAGTGTCTAGGGAACCCAAGGGGAGAAGCGTGCGAGGTGAAGAAAGGAATAGTTGAGGAGTAGATGATAGATGAAACGAAGAAGACAAAAGCATTGTTTGGACCATTGCCTCCTTTTCTCTCGTGAACACTTGGCAGAACGAACACTGACCACTGCAAATGAAAAGTTTTGGTACTTGTATGTATTCAGGTGCTCCATTGTTAATTAGCCTCCAAACGCTCCATTATTAGAAGTATCTAATTGGCCAATGGATATATATATTTCTAATCTCAAAGGCACTACACTACCACTTCAATTATTCCTCTAAGTTGAGTTGAGGAGATGGCCCCAGTACCAAAGTTTTATTGCCAATGATTAGCTGGTTTTATTTATATATGGTCTCCAATCCATGATTGCAATTGAAAACCTAGTCATACTTGCATAATCTGGGTATTGATAAATGCTCCATTGTTTCCAGTTTTGAGGGTTTGCCCAACAAGCAGTAGAGCATGTAAAAGAGACATGCTACCTCACGCCCATCACTATTCTCTCTATAGTCTCTATTTGTGCGTCTCTTATCATCTTTCCTCTTCTTGTTCCATTTACTCGATGAATGAATGAACTCCCTTTGTCCTTTTATGGAGGAAAACCATTCAGCTCTTCATATCATATGAGCAGAATCCCTCTTTGTCTTATGCATGTGACCTCTTCTACTCTATTCTTCAACCCCAAATCTCCATTTTGCTTCTCATAGGGGAAAAGGCTCTCTGAGAACTGCTGGTTGAAGTTTCTCTCATCTTCTACCTTCAATCAAACCCCTCAAAATGGCTCATTTCTTCTCCCACTTTCTACCACCCCTCCATTTCTGTGTTGTTGTTCTTCTTCTTTTTGTGAGCCAACTCTCTAGTCAGTTACCGGACTCTTCACAATCTGAGTCCATCCTAACCATCCGAAAGCTGCTTCAGTGCCCACAAACACCAACCAGCTTGGAGGACGATGGCGGCCTCAACTTCTGCGACACTCCACAAGGAACCCCCCAAATCATGACTATCTCATGCTATGAAGACAACATAACCCAGTTGCATTTCGATGGCATTGAACGGGTTCCTCCACTCCCTTCTAATTTCTCCATTGATGCTCTCTTTCAAGCTCTTGTTGGTCTCCCTAACCTAAAGGTCCTGTCTTTGGCTTCTGTGGGCATGTGGGGTTCTTTGCCTCCAACTATCGGTAAACTGTATACGCTTGAGATACTGAATCTCAGCTCAAATTACTTGAATGGCTCCATTCCTCTCGAGTTTTTGTCTCTGAGGAATCTCCAGTCTGTTGTACTAGACCACAACATGTTGACTGGGCATGTTCCTGCTTGGCTCAGTTCATTTTCTGCTTTGAATGTATTGAGCTTGAAAAACAATTCACTTGGTGGTTCCATCCCTGCTTCCTTGTCTAGCTTGTGGAACCTCAGAATCCTTGATCTTTCCATGAATAGGTTGTATGGAGACTTGCCTGACCTGAGTAACTTGACAAACCTTCAGGTTCTTGATTTTGGGAACAACTCACTGGGGCCTCATTTCCCTAATTTGCATTACAAGGTGGTTGCTTTGGTGTTGAGAGGGAACAGTTTCAGGTTTGGTATGATGGAAAACATCACCTCCTTTTATCAACTTCAGAAACTAGATGTCTCTTTGAATGAATTTGTGGGTCCATTTTCGCCTTCTTTATTGTCGATGCCTTCGCTGATTTATCTTGATATAGCTGGAAATAAGTTCACTGGGATGCTCCTCGCCAACATGTCCTGTGGCGGCGAACTTGAGTTTGTGAATTTGTCATCAAATTACTTGACCGGGGAACTCCCGACTTGTCTGAGGTCGAGGAGTTCCAAGAGAAAAGATGTCTGGTATGGAGGAAATTGCTTATCGGTTCAAGACCAAAATCAACGTCCATATCCTGTTTGCAACAATGAAGCTCTGGCTGTGAAAATATTTCCTCAAAAAGAAAAGGAAAAGAGGTCTGTTACAAAGGCCGTTCTTGCTGTGAGCATAGTAGGAGGGGTCATTGGAACAGTTTCGCTTATGGGATTGGTTTTATTACTGGCAAGAGCTGTTTTAACTATGAAGTACTTCAAAAGACCTCGAACGAGACTGATGGTTGAGAAGGCGACCCCTAGATACTCTTCCAGGGAATTCTCTCATGCAAGTAAGCGACATTATATGTATGTACATTTTATGAGCTCATGGCATTGCCTATGCTTTTATTTCATTCCGCCTAACTGACCTCTAAATAAGTACAAATGGAGTTTGTTGCATTTCCTCAAAGACTGTAGCATCTCAGCACAATGTTTCATGACCGGTGTGGCCTCATCTCGCTAACCTTCTTCGTGCAATGTAGTGATCTCAGTATTCGACTGTTATTTCTTTACAGGGGAAATCTGTCAAATGATGAAGCTGGGACACCTTGGCCTTCCAACATACAGAAACTTCTCTTTTGAAGAACTTAAAGAGGCTACTGAGGGCTTCAGTAAATCCAGTTTGATTGGCCAAGGCTCGCATAGCCAGGTACAAGAGCTATATTTGTTTAAACATCATTTGCATGACTTGAAAAGACGATATGCAAGGGGAAATAACTTTGAGTGCTTTCTTATCATTATTGTCGAAGCATTCAACTGTTCCTCATAAATAGGGTGCATCAATCTTATTCCAGTCTTGGCTTGATTTTTGAGAATTTCGTTGCTCACAATTGCCTATTTGCTGAAGCATCTATGTTTCTTTCTCCCTATATTGCCTGGAATCGTGCTTGGATATGTTAAACATCACAATCTTGCTCCATCTCAGATTTTTAAGGGCAAGCTTGCTCATGACATTCCTGTTGCTATCCGAAGTTTAAAAATGAGAAAACGGCGTGGGGTGTCCACATACACTGAGCATGTTGAGCTGCTTGCAAAACTTAGGCATGCTCATTTGGCCAGTGCTCTAGGGCATTGCTTTGAGTACCACCCTGATGACAACACTGTGAGCAGAATACTTATTGTTTTTGAGTTTGTACCAAATGGCACACTCAGAGATTGGATCAAAGGTAACAAGAATATTGTCGAGAGTATGCTTAAACAATAGTCATTAAGCTGCTTGGGACAAAACAGTGATCACCACGTTCTGGCTAAATTTGATTTTATTTTATTTTTCCCACCTAGGACAAAGGCTTACCTGGTTACAAAGGATAACAGTGGCCGCTGGAGTTGCAAAGGGAATTCAGTTTTTGCACACTGGGATCTTGCCGGGATTATTCTCTAACAACCTTAGGATAACAGATGTATTGTTGGATCATAATCTTCAAGTGAAATTAACCAGATAT
>JAOVYX010018171.1:0-20645 GCA_035668315.1 Drosera spatulata | reverse complement strand
GTTTTAACAATAAGTTATATTTTCACTAAAATTTTATGAAATAGAACGTCTTATCATAAGTTAACATTTCAACTATTACGATATCCCAAAATATGTATCATTTTTTACATTTTAGATGATAAATGTCATCGAAAACGAATTTAGCGACGGATTCCGTCACTAAATAGTTTTAAAAAATTTATAACAATATATTTAGAGACAGAATCCGTTGCTAAATTCGTTTCGTCAAAGAAATTAACGACGCATCCATCGCTAATATATATTATTATAAATTTTTTTAAACTGATTAGCGACGGATATCCGTCGCTAAATATTGCCATGAAAATTACTGAACACTTTTAGCGAGGGATATCCGTCGCTAAATTGAAAAAATAGCGACAGCATTGACTTTCCGTCGCAAATATAATCAATTTTTCCCTTTTTTTTTTTTAGTTACGGATCCGTCGTTAAGTTATATGTTTTTACGAAGGATTTTGTCCGTAGCTAAAATTTTTCGTAGCTAAAATGCTGTTTTTTTGTAGTGGGTGCATAGGCCGTGCATGATGAGGGAGCACGGGTCGTGCCAGGTCCGCATGACCGTGCCTCCCTACAAAGATGTGACACTGAGCACGGCCCATGCCAGGCCTTGCGTAGGTGGCATGGGCAGTGCCACGGGTTATACCTACGAGATTAGATTATTATTTTTTAATTCATATCTTTTATGAGACTATAAATATAACACATGTATTATATGTCCATATGAATTTTTAGACATTGAGTTATGATCTCATACGATCTGATATATTCTGTTATCTCTCTTCACACAGTGCTTTGTTACCACAGTTTTTTGTGGTGTTCTTGTGAGGAGGTTTTTCTCCCAGTGCTTGTGTAAGGACTTGAAAATTTTCGTAAAATTTAATTTCACAATAATTAACGTGAATAGTAAGTTATCGTATGTTATAATTTATTTTGCAGAGTTATAAGACTTGTTTGACGATATAATACTGAAAGAATACAAAATATGGATGAAATACAATCCTAATATGCAAATACGGGAAAATACGATCTTAATACGAAAATATCGTATTTATATGAAAATGACCTGAACCTAATTTTGACACGTATTTTTCTTTATGTCAATTTCTACTCTACCTAAATTAGATTATTATTCACTAATTATCCACTAATTATTCACTTAACTATTTTAATCAATTTAAATTCCTATAAATACAAGCTTTCTTCTCATTGGAAAAACTTCTTATAAACATAAAAACACTCCTTATCATGCAAGAGAATAGATAAAAAGGAGAAGAAAAGAAGAAGAGTTTGAGGAGAGGAGGAGAAGATAGGGTGACAAGACGACGAGGATCCTTCACCATTAATAAGAGAAGGTGAACTTATTGTTTAGAAATTTTATGAAAAATCATCATGCATAATCAAAATAAGTATCAAAGGATTGTCCAAAGCTCAACATTATAACATAATATTACTATGACCGTTTTTCAAGAAGTACGAACAAATATGCTTAACTCCATAAGATGAACAATCATTCACAAGGACGTGTCTTAATACGCGTATCCTATTATATTATAGGACTTGGAGACGCTGCTCATTATCACTTAAGGATGAAGCTGAGCGTGTGCATGTGAAGAACTGTGGTAAAAGGTAACGTTTAGATTTATTGTGTGCGGCGATGCATATTATTATGCCGTGAGTATAATAATATGCATTGAAATCTTTGGACGTAATCACTAAATGTGGCCAACGTAAAATAGTGATTGTAAATATTGCGTGCTAAATGCCGAGTGCTGTGGAGTGCAGTTATATGGCGTGTGTTATGTCTTATTTGCTGATATAATGAGGGTGAGTGTGTGACATGAGTGTAAATCCATAAATTGATGAGATAATTACATGGTATAAAACGCAAAGAGCGCTATGTCTGTCGTTTCTGTTATACAATGACTTAGTGGTGACATTTTTTCATCGACCCTGTGAGGTCGTTTTGGTATGAGGGAAAACTCACTGCAGGAGACCCTTGGCTCCGATTTGGGTGATCCCTTTTTACGGATGTCCCTTTTACTAAAACTGAATAGAGCTTGATAAGTTGAAATTGAATAAGTCTCGTCAATGGCACAATTATAACACTGAGAATATCTGTTGTCTGTCTTCGCTGTGTTTTTGAGATGATAATTATGAATGTCGGATTGGTATGATAAGTTCCAAAGTAACCCCTGGTAAGGGGGCGGACACGTTATTGAGCTCCTATAGCTCATTGCAACTATTTTTCTGTGCCTTTCCTCTTCTCTTTGTTAACAGGAGCAAAACTTGGAGAGAAGTGTGATCTAAGTTTTGATGCTAGATGTAACTTATGTGTGAAAGGTAATCTGATTTTAGAAAAAGATATAAATTCTGCAGCGAAGGTGATATTCTAAGTTATGATTCAGTACATCAAAAGTTTCTAAACTAATGATGTATAAGTGAACTTATCTTAATTCTTATGACTAATACAGGATGTATAGATTTTGCCTAGCTGAGATGTTAGACCCAACGACAGTGGCGTCATATGTTTCATCAATAAATAATAAAAAATTGGGACGTTACAGCTTGGGTTTCCTCATGTTAAATTTTTGTGTCCTTATTGTTCATTATCTCGATCTAGCCGCTTCAAATTTTTCAGTTGGTATCAGAGCGCAAGGTTCGATTGTTTGCGTTTGTTTTGGATACGAAGATGACGTCCGGCACGAGGATTTAAATCGAGAAGTTCAATGGCACAAGGTTCGATCCTAGGAAGATAAAAGATGGAGGATTTGCTTGTGGATAGGGATCGGTGGACAACGATCGTCAAGGATAAGCCAAAGAAAGCAGTCAGTGCTACTTCAACTGATAAAGACAAGGATAAAGTCATGAGAGGTGATGTCGCATTTGTTGCTACTGTTGAAGAATGGGAGAAAACGGATCAGAAAGCTCTTGACTTGATTCGTATGTGCTTGGCCGAGTTGGTGTTGATGAATGCGTTGGGTAAGACCATGAAAAATGCCACGTGGATAAAGCTGGAATCCTTATACCAAAGGAAGTCTCTAGTTGATAAACTTTTTCTCCATAGAAGACTATATAAATTTCGTATGCACGAAAAAGATCCTTTTACAGCAACATCTGGACGAGTTTAATACGTGATAAGTTAGTTAACAACGATTGGTGATAAGATTAATGATTCCGATAAGGCTATAATATTGTTATGTTCATTACCTGATTCCTAGAAAAATCTCATCATAGCTATTGATGGGGGTATAATTGAACTGACTTATAAGAGTGCATGTTCTACTCTGTTATCCAAGAGTATGTGAAGGAAAGGATCTGAGCGTTTTTCTAAGGAGGCTTTACCTGCTGGCAGAGGACGAACTGATAACAGAAACTACAAGAAGCAGGATGACAGGTCTAAATCTCAAGGTAAATCGAGAGATAAGTCACGATATCATTGTTGAAATTGTAATGAGGTTGGTCACTTGAAGAAGAATTATAAGAATGCTTCTAGCACAAGAAAGAGTAATTTTTCTGGTTCAGAGAAGAAATGAGAAGGTGAACATGATACGTATGTTGCTACTATATGTCTGGCTCAATTTGATCGTGATGTCTGGTATATAGACATGGGTGCTTCCTATTACATGATGCCACGGAAGGAGTGGTTTAATAAGTAGACAGTTATAATGGTGGAGGCGTCTTGCTTGGAGACAATCAACCATCAGAATCATTGAAAGAGGGAAGATCAGATTCAAGCGGCATAATGGGACGGTTCGAACATTAACGGATGTCATGCATATGCCTGCGAGTGGTAAGAATCTATTGTCCATTGGCATAGTGATAGATTCTAGTATCGTCTTTACTTGTGATAGTACGTAATGCAAGATGATGCGCGGTCAATGATTATTGTTAAAGGAGTTCGGTATGGTAGCTTATACAAGTTGCTAGTAGAAGTTATGAAAGACTCAAGTGATGGTGTATATGTTTTTAGAAAGAAAGATAACGATCTTGAACCATCCTTGTTATGGCATCGCAGATTGGGTCATATCAGTCAAGAAGGATTATCTGTTATTTCATCTGGTAGAGGGTGTTTTGGATTGTGTGAGCACTGCCTACGTGAAAAACAGACACGTGTGAGTTTTCCAACAACTCGCAAGAGCGCAACAAAAGTTCTGGAGCTGATTCAGAGTGATGTGTTTGGGACTACTCCGGTTCAATCTATTCGACGATTTAGGTACTATGTATCGTTCGTAAATGATTATTCTCGTTACCCTTGGATTTATTTTATGCATCATAAATCTGAGATATTTAATAAGTTTTGAGAATGGCTGAAAATCAACAGGATAGAAAAATCAAGACACTGCGGACGGATAATGGTGGAGAATTCTACTTTGAGAAGTTTGAGCAATTCTGTACGGATAACGACATCTTGAGACAAAAGAGTACTCCGTATACAGCACAGCAAAATGGAGTACCTGAGAGGCTGAATCGTACATTCATGGAGAGGTACAAGGCGAGGTTAGTAGCCAAGGGCTACTCACAGATTGAGGGGCTCGATTATGATCAGATTTTCTCACCGGTAGCGAAATTGACATGGATCAGGTTTGTGCTTACAATACCTGTTGCTTATGATTTGGAGATTAAGCAATAAGATGTCAAGACGAAGTTCCTTCATAATGATTTAGAGGAAAAAATATACATGAATCATCCAGAAGCCCACACGGCCGTGCCTCTTTGCAAAGCTGTGACATTGAGCATAGGCCATGTCACGGGCTATACCTACGAGATTAGATTTATTTAAATTATATCTATTATGGGTTATAAATATAACCCATGTATTATACGTTGATATGAGTTTTTTAGATATTGAGTTGTGATCTAATACGATCTGTTACGTTCTGTAACCTTTCTTCACATAGTGTTTTACTATCACGATTGTGGTGGTGTTCTTGTGGGGTTTTTCTCCCGATGTTTAAGTTTTTCCACGTTAAATTGTGTGTACTTGTCACCTAGACAAAAAGGACATACAGTCGAAAGAATTTATTATGTTCATCCTAATACTGGAGAATTATATTTCTTAAGAATGATTCTTAATTATCAAAAAGATACTTCAAGCGTCAATGACTTAAAAACTATCAATAATAAATTGTATTCATTTTATCAAGATACCTGTCGAACTCTAGGATTATTAGGAGATGATAAAAAATGGAATGAAGCAATTGAAGAAGCTGGTCAATGGTCCTCATCTAAAGAATTGAGACATCTATTTGTAACAATCTTACTATTTTGTAATGTTAGTAATCCTAAAATATTTTTAGAAAAATATTGGAAAATTATGTTAGACGATATCGAGTTAACATTTAACAATTTATTCAACAATTATAGTACACCAATTCCTAAACATGAACTATATGAATTTGTTTTATATAAATTAGAAAAGTTATTAAATTTTAATTCTTCTTCTTTAGAGAAATTTGGCTTACCATTACCTAATTCAACATTGGTACAAGTTATGGGAATAAATTGTTAAAGGAAGAACTAAATTATGATATCAATGTACTAAAAGAAGAGCATTAAAAAATTTTCTAAAATTTATATAATGAACAATAACAAGTATATGATCGAATAATAACATCAATTAGTCAAAATCTAGGAGGATTTTTCTTTTTATATGGTCATGGTGAAACTGGTAAAAAATATTTATGGAACACAATTATTGCAAAACTAAGATCACAAGGTAAAATAGTACTAGCAGTTGCATCATCAAGTATAGCGTCATTGTTATTACCTAGTGGAAGAACTACGGATTCTAGATTCAAAATTCCTTTATTTATAGAAAAGTTCTCAACATGTGAAATAGAAAAAGGAACCCAACTTCCCAATTTAATTAGTAAAGCTTCACTTATACTTTGGGATGAAGCACCAATGATAGAGATATTGTTTTGAAACTTTAAATAAATTATTTAAAGATTTACTCGAAAATCAAAGAAACTCATTCGGAGGCATGACAGTATTATTAGGAGGAGACTTTAGACATATTCTTCCAGTAATAGAAAAAGAGGGCAAAACAGAAATATGGAATACTTCAATTAATAATTCATATTTATGATCAAAATGTGAAGTACTTATTCTGGAACAAAATATGAGGTTATTGAATACATGCATAAATGAAGAGAAAAATAGAAAAAACTCACAATTTGCTAAATGGATTTTTGGTATTGGAGATGACATAGTTCATGGTATTAAAGAAGTTGATGAAGAAGATACCACATGGGTTAATATACCTGAAACTTATATTATACAACATAGATCAGATCCAATCGACGCTATAGTTAAAGCAATATATATTGATTTTACAAGAAAATATCATGACTCTAATTATTTAAGAGAAAGAGCCACAGTTAGGGTGACTTAAATAAAAATGCCCAAACATCTTTACCTTACATTTTACTCTCCCTTAAGTTTAAACATACATTTTCATACCCTATTTAAACTACCCTAATACTTCACTCCTCCAATAATGTAAAATGTCTTAATACTCCCTATTGCCACATCATCAATCTCTCTCTCAATCATTCTCCCTCCAAAATGTCCTGATACCCTACCTAATCGCTCCATTCTACACTCAACACAAAATCAGTTCCATGGTCTCCAAAACCACCAACAAATTTGCTTTGAAAACCATAGATTTCTTATCAAAAATCTCTCAATAGATTTCAATTCGCAACTCCCACTACCTGAAAACTAAAATCCATCATTTGAATCCGCAATTCGCCAAGTATCAAGCCACATTGCATCGAATTGAGATAATTATGTTAGTAAATCTACTTTTTTTTTGTCAATAATTCGAATTTTGTTGTCAATTTTGGTTGTCAATTCGAGTTATGATCGAGTTTTGTCGATTCATGTTTGGCTCTGTTTCTAGACAAGATGAAGAGAGGCCGAATGGAAGAAACGAAAAACGACACAACTTCGGATGTCAGTCAACATCGAAGGTTGAAAAGAATGAAAAGCAAGAAAGATGATGTTCCTGATAACAAGGATCTGAGAAGAAAGCTCTCAAAACTGAAAAGAAGAAATTGGAGATTCAATGCCGTTGCTCTCCATCACATCTCCAAAATATGATGGTCAAGGTTAAGGAAATTATCTCAGATCTATGCATGTCCAAGTTGAAGCAAACACCTTTCTTTCACTTTCTCGATTGTCTGAGAATTCTTGTAAGTACCCCTCGACTGTAAGCAATTATGTCTAATATTGAGTTCCATCCTTCTGTGATTTGCGTTGGAATTGATGATACACTGATAGAGTTGAAGAGTGAGCATAGTGCGGTGATTGTTGGTTTTCCTAACTATGGATTCAAAATCAACATGAGGAGTAAGTGTGTGAGTAACTGTTATGTTGAGTTGTTTGGAAAGAAGGGGAAGAATGCAGATAGAACACATCTCAGCGAAAAACTTCTTGAACTTGCTGGTTCCGAGGATGAAAAGAATGCCCTAGTTTTTGTGGGAGTGTGTTGTTGGTTTGTAACTGTGTGCTCTTCCAGAAAAGTTTGATTAGCACGCATCGCTCTTTGTTCGCCTATGTTGACAATGTAGAGAAAATAGAACAATTTGCATGGGGACAAGCTGTTTTTGACTTTCTTGTCGAGTGCATATCTAATCATATACAGATGAAGGGCTCAAGAAACTACTTTGATGAATGTGTTATTGCTTTGTTGGTAAGTAGGCTTTTTTGTTTCTAACCTTGTTGTACTGACTGTTTGTTGAAACATACTGTAACTTGAAAAGTATATACTGGAGATTCAAATATTGATACTGGATGTTCAAAAAATAACTTGTTAAATGTCTGTACTGAAGGTTTCTTAATGTTGAAATTTAATGTATAGGTTTGGATATATGAGCATCTAGAGGGCATTATATTGAATCCTACAAAGATGGGGTGTGTCCCACAACTTTATAGGTGGGAGGAGAAAAAAGCCCCTTATAATGTTGAGTCCACACTGAAGTTGTTTTCGAGAGTTAAGGCTTCACAGATTGCTATCTTTACTCCAAGCAAGGACGAAAATATATTTTTGAAGGATGATCAGGTAATAGTAGTACTATATAGTTCTTGTTCTATACATGATGTCATTATCCATATACTGTTTCTACATATTGACATGATGTAACATCGCAGGACCTTGTTTTTCATGTTGTTAAGCTAAGAAATGATGTGCTCGACGTTAAGGACCGACTGAAAGGGATGAGATCTGCTGTTGAATCAACCAAAGGCCACGATTTTGAGACTTATACATATAATTCAAAGTTTGGTTACGGTTTTGATGTAGAGAATGCAAAGTTTGATGAAAGTGGTGAAGGAAGTGATACAAAGCGTTTTGATAAAAGTGTTGATGTAGACAAAGGAAGGTTGGTGGAACGACTGAGGAAGAGAACGTAGAGGTTGGCGTTGATGCTGAGCCTGAGAGTGCAAAGTTTGATGGAATTGTGAAACAAGATAATGAAGAAGAGTTAACGGGGAAAGAAGAGAAAGAAAATAAAGAGTACGATGAGGAGAAAGGGGATAAAGAAGACTATGCTGAGCAAGAAGATAAGGCAGAGACCAAAGAGAAAGAGCAGGCAAATGATGGCCTAAGAATAATCAAACTTGTTATGCAAAAAACTGATGGAATGAAAAGAAAGAAACAACAGTCATATGGTAAGATGACACCTCAGAAGCGCCAATGTACTTTGAAGTTGTACAAGGGTTCGAAGAAGTTCTATGGTCGTGAGCTTCTTAAAGAAGAAGATAGATTAACACTGCAATGTTTGATTACTCAATCCGAGCCGAAATAAGTATAATAAATATTGTTGCAATTTCTGTGGTTGTAAGTTATTTAATTGATGAATTGTTGTTTTTTATCTATTATAGCAAAATTATTAGGATCATCCAGATTGTATGCGCTGGTCTTATGTTACAGGAAGACCAATATGGAACCTGCTTCTTGACCAACCCCTAGACGGTGACATAATAAATATCTATTTAGCAATCGTGACTAAGGGCAAAAATAGTTTTGTTTGGCGGATTGAGGTTATGGTATGTATGCCTCACATCTCCATTTTGTGTGAATCCTAGATTATATTCTATATGTTTGTTGATAAATATAGGTTTCTTTTATAGGGTTCGATTGCAAACCTGCTGAAGGATAGCAAGACTCGTTACAATGTGAAGAAGTTCAACACCATAAAAGAATCTGTCCTGCTTTGTTGGAGGCATTGGATGGCTAATGTCAGTAAGGTTGAGTTATTATCGGCACGCTACATGTTATATCCGTTGCATCACGCGATTGGATATCATTGGTCTTTGCTAGTGCTCGATGTAAAAGCACAGAAATTTCACCAATATAAATCGTGTAGGTCGGCAACAGCAAGAGCTTTGCCTAGTCAAGTGGTATAGTTTGTTCCTTTTATTTAAAGGGTTTAGGATTGAACTTAATTTTTATATATGACTTGTTGAAACTTGTGCAGACGAGATTCCTTGTAGACTATGTCAATATAATCTATCAACTGAAAGATGGAATATCATAACCCAAAATATCACCTTTACGACGGAATTACGTCTCTTTCTAAGATCAGAATACCTTTCACACATAAGTTACATCTAGCATCAAATCTTAGGTCATCCTTCTCCTTCAAGTCTTGCTCCTTTATCAAAGAGAAGAAGAAAGACACAGAAAAATAGTAACCGTGAGCTATAGGAGCTCAATAACGTGTCGATCCCCTTACTAGGGGTTACAAGAGAGAAGAATATAATAAAAGAAAAGGAAAATGTTCATTTAGATCCTTTGTTCCAGCATTCTGGAATTATCATGTCAATCTGAAAATCACAATTATTATCACAAGCATACCAATGATTCACCCTAGTCACATAAGCATACTTAACACCACGTAACAACGCTTGAAACCATGAGTCCATCGACACTCAAGACATTATCAACGTCATTTACTACCGTCATACCCTTTATGGTAATGACAATCAAGACCTCCATATCAAACAAACTGAGACAATGACACTGTGACATTGCAGGTCCAAGTCTCATGCACTGCCGTACTCAACAGTTTACTTAAGACTTTGTTATACTTACCATCATGTCAATCACGCAGAGATGGCAGACAATAGGTACACTTAATGTTATAATTGTGCCCTTGGCGAGAGTTATTCAATTACATAGATAAGCTTTATTCAGCATTAACAAAGGGGACATCCGCGAAAGGGGATCAACCAAACCGGAGGCCAGGGTCTCCTGCAGTGAGATACACTCATACCAAAAGGTCGATGAAAGAATGTCATAACCAAGTCACTGTATAACACATGCGATAGACACCACGCTCTTTATGTTTTATACCACGGAGTTATCTCACCAATTATGGATTTACACTCCTTTCACACATTCACCCTCATTATACCAAAAAATGAGGCATAACACACACCATGTAATAACACTCCACAGCACTCAGTATTTAGCACATAGCACACAGCAGTTGCAATCAGTATTTTACGTCTGTCACATTTAATGACTATGTCCAAAGAATCCAATACATAGTATTATACTCACGATATAATAACATGCATCGCCACATACAATAAATATAAACGTTATCTTTTATCACAGTTCTTCGCGTGCACATGTTCAGCCTCGTTCTTAAGTGACAACGAGCGTCTTCGAGTCCTATAATATAATAGGATACGCATATTAAGACATACTGTTGTGTATGATGTTCACGTTATGGAGTTGAGCATTAACCAATATGGGAAATTGCTGTCCATAGTTACACGGCCCGTGTTGAAACAACACGGCCCGTGTTCACAAGCTGGAAAATGGCTTATTGCCCATAATATCGCGGCTCGTGTTGCTTCACAATCAGGAAAATGGCTTACTTCCCATAATGACACGGCCCGTGTTGCTTCACAATCTAGAAAATGGCTTACTGCCCATAATGGCACCGCCGGTGTTGCTTCACAATCAAAAAAATGGCTTACTTTCCAACATGACCCTTCGACGATTTTAAATCTATAACTTCGCGTATACAGCTCAAAAAATTATTTTGTAAAATATTACATAAACTAGACTTCATAATCATTCCATTGAATTAATTTATATCATGAAACCTTATCAATAATAGCAGTTTATTTGTTCAATTTTATATTGTTTGGTAGATAAATCAGTTTGACCTTTCTTCACTAATCAGCTCATAACTCCTTACAATACAACTCCAAATCTAGATTTTTAAACTGTTCTAAAAATTAGACTTCAAGGGCTTTCCATCGTTTTCTAACTCTTTTTGTGTAATTCTAGATTAAGCCACAAAGCTAGTTCTGTAATAAGTTTTTTACTGATTGATATACCTATACGTTTTGATTTATATCTTGAGATTTACAACCTCAAATCATGATCTATCAACTTCATCAGACACTAGACATATGAGCCTTTAAAATATATTAAAATTCAAATTTATCTCAGAAGGTATGATTTTATACAAAATTTCCAATCTTGCATATTATGCTATCCAGAATCTCAAAAACTGATTTTTCTTCATTCATGGTTTCTTCATATTTTTCATTCATACAAGTTCTTATGATCTCATGTCTATGTCGAGACAAGGTCAAACAATTGATGCTCACCTTCACTTACCATGATCATCAATGGCTACGATGAGCTCCAACGAATGACGGCTTGAACCCTGCGAAGTGTTTGATGATGAGACCGAGTTTTGGCCCCCTTGCTCCTCTCCATAGTTATTGTGTCTTCTCCTTAGTGCTTGTCTCCAAGTTTCCATGAGAGAATGGTGGGAGGAGAAGAGGAGAGGAGAGAAATAAGAAATGGATGATGAGAAGGAATGATGATGAAGTGGTGAATGGGGTGGGTGAAGTGTGCGGAAAAAGGAAGTGGAGGAATTAGAAAAAGTGGAGGGAAAAGAGAGAAAGTGGGAAATTGAAAAATAAATCCCACATATTTGTATGACGGGGTTTAATTTACTCATAATTAACATATTTTCATCGAGATTTTAACAAACAAATTTTATATCCCCGTTGAATAAATTATGACGTTCAGTAATATACTATTTTTGTTAATGACCTATAAAATAAATTATCTCAAATTTTTCGGGTCTTTACATTCTTCCCTCCTTAAAAAGGTTTCGTCCTCGAAATCAAAAATCAAGAGAATGTAAAAACTACATTCGTGATGTTTCATGGCCAAAAAATGAGAAACTACATTTCGTCCTCCTTAAATAAATGTGGTATTCGTGATGTTTCATGACCATGGTTGCGCTCTGTCACGACCGGGATACGTACAGAAAATCAAACAGAGCTTATATCTATCTATTATAATTGCTTTCAACAGCTGTCAAGACTGTGACACCTTCGTTTCATACAGTCCAATAGCCTTTGATAGTGTCATGACCATGACAAGGATCCAATGACATTCCTAACCATTATCATATCCAAAATACCCTTAAGTAACCCTTAAATCACACTGGACTTCAAATAACTCTTTATTAATATCACATAAGCTTCCCCCTATCAGTTACGGTTAAGTAGAATCGATGTTACAATTTCTAGGTAAAACACTAGTGGAAAGAAAGCATAAAGCATCAGAAGATCCAAGGTTTTCGGCATTGCAAAGAAGAAAGCCACAATGCAACCTACAATGACCACTGGCAGAGAACATAGAGGTACCACCAATAGTATCCAGTATAGGATCTTCTTGGTAATTGGGTGCATTGTGAGTTATTGTGGTGATGAAACTCTAAATCGGTGAAGAGTTCGCTGAGGTTTCACCTCCTATTTATAGTACTTAGTATTTAGAAAGAGTCAAAACAAATCCAAGGAAATCTGAATTTTGAACTACGTGTGATTCATTTATCACACATGGGGGACTTTGCTTAGCAAAGACAAAGGAGATCTGGGTTTTGAACTACGTATGATTCATTTATCACGCGTGGGGGACTTTGCGTAGCAAAGACAAAGGAGATCTAGATTCGATAATCCAATCTTTATGTGTGATCAAGATCCCGTTATCTCCTCACTGATTTGATCATTTATTGATCCATGTTAAACTCAAACTAAATTTTTGTTGCTCCTAGATAACCATCACAATTCAACTCCCAATATTTAGCATGAAGCAAAGGAAATAAGTTTCATGACAGTACCAAATATAGGAATCCTGGTTTATCAATCCAAGAAGTAGGCATATGTTTATGCTTCTGTATAACAACTTAACCACTTACACAAATTACTTGTTCTAACTTTGCCATGAAGATAGATTTTTTTTTTTCAACGATTCTCAATTCCTATTTTAAAATACCAATTTTAGAGATTTTTTTTTTCAAAATCCTCAAACATAAGTGTATTTCCCTTGACATCTGAACCCATATGATTTATAACTTATGATACATAAAACATCATAAGTAAACACTAGTGTATCCAACCAGCACAGTGAACATACACCATAACTTAACCATATGATCATACAAATACCATAGACAACTATCTTTATTATCCAAGAGATTTTTCTCTTATGTAAGTAACAACTTCAGGTTTATCCTATATCAGCATTGATCAGCAACAGAAGAACACACCGAAGTGTATATTTAGAAAACACACATGTGCATATTGCTAATACTATCAGAGCATATAAAATCTTATATCTGACTATTATTCCTAATAGATCATCCATAAAAATGTCAAATTTTATTAATATCACATAACATCATCTTACAACCTCATCTCTACCTACTACAACATAAGATCAAACATACAGGTCCTAAGAATAATGCAACTAGTATCATGACATATCGCATTACAACATCCAATTCCTCAGGCGTTGCAAAGAAAAATGCTATAATACTGATTACCCCACCAATGAGCGCAAGGTAGAAAACCATTACAAACAACACTCCAAGGAAGGACTTCGCCACTTGCTTCATTATCGGATGCATTGTATTTCTCTTTGATAAATTGTAAGAAGGGCTGATCCTTGAACCATGAAGCAGTTCAATGACATTTCACTCCTTATTTATACTACTTAGAGTATAAAGGGAATCAAGATTAAATCTAGACAAAATCTAAATTTTTTTTATCTCCATAATCATGCTGATCTGCGAAGTGACCCGATCGTTATGCATGAATAACTTTGTCAAACAAGACAAATGAGATCTAGATTTGATATCTCGATCTTTGACATAATCTGAAATCTCATTATCTCATCACATTACCATAATTGTTCAGACATGATCCATGTCGAGTTCAACCTAAGCTCACTGCTCTTAAATATCCACTGTAATGTAACTCTAATTCATTCAGCACAAGGTAAACAAGATTGATTCAGAGACATTACTGAATCTTAGAACCCTAGGTGAATAGAATAGAAGATATAACATATACTTAAGCTTCTGTATACAAATGTCAACCTTGAACACTACAACTTACTTTTCTGTTACCACGAAGGCAGTCCTTATTTACAGCTCAACTTCAGGTTATAATTTGTTTCTCTATCTCTATAGCTCTCAATTTTATTCTAAAATACTAATTTCAGAATATCTCAAGAAATTCTTGAACATGAGAAAATTTTCTCTTTACCGTTAAAGTTTCCTACCCTTTTGTCACAGTTCTCACTACTTAGTTTGTACTCCATGCTTTTCTAGAAGCTTATATGAGATAAACAATACAGCTTCTTATATATCTCCAATAACAAAATGTCATTGAGAGTTTAAATTTCACGCATCACTATACTTTCCAAGCATAGTTAACATAGCACTGGCTTATCTCATATTTTATATTCCAAAATTTGACATAAGTCTCTTCAATTCAATAATCAAAATCTGAAATTGCAAACATATCAAATCTTCATCAGTCTATGCCCTCAAGTTTTGATACATCAATCCATGGATTCATACAAAACATATATTGCAAACGTTAAATCTCGAATTGATACATAATTGTGAATTCTAAAACGCATTGTGTTTTCTTGTTCCTGGATCATCAATCCATGGATTCATACAAAACATATATTTAGACTGATGTCTCTTACAGTTCACCCAGTAATATTTCCAATGCTTAATAAGCAGGTTCTTAACTCCCAGTTGGAGTATTCTTATGAGATTCGGTGAACCTTTATTTCAAAATATATCTTTGAGAATACAGCACTTATATCCTCAAAATAAAATATCATTATCATCTAAGCGTATAATATCTTATGGTTATTAAGGTATCCAGCTCAATGTTTAACCCAAATAAAGTAACTAACTCAGCATTTGTTACTTCCAACTTGTTTTTCTATTCCAAGTAACCATTCCTCTCAGCATAGAACAAAATATGAAATCATTGACTATGATCACTTTGTCATGCATTAGGTATAACAAAGCATTTCATTGCATAGAGATAATCTAAATAAGGAAGACAACCCGCATAATTCTCATTTTGGCTCAACCTGTAGGTCTATTGTCCATCTCAATTTTTGAACATTAGGCAATCTTATGCCAATAACATGTCTACCTCATATGCAATATGTCCCCATTCTGCATCTCAAACTTTATGCATTTATTAGTACTTGGTAAAATTCCACTATCAATGTTAAAATACATACAATTATCCTACAAATCTATTCATCCTCTTCAACTGAACACTTTATAGTTCGTTTCACAAAGTTATACTTCTCTGAGGTTAATAAAAAAACTTAAACATTTTTTTCATGCTCTCCTTACTACCACAGTTTATATTGCTACATATTTTCCTCATACT
This sequence comes from Drosera spatulata, assembly GCA_035668315.1. NCBI lineage: Eukaryota > Viridiplantae > Streptophyta > Magnoliopsida > Caryophyllales > Droseraceae > Drosera > Drosera spatulata. The sequence goes on along the minus strand of JAOVYX010018171.1, from coordinate 4,871 downwards.
TCATTTATGAAAGCACATTGATATGCTACATCATGTTGGAAATATTTATGTCAAGCCATACTAGCACCTTTTCTCACTAGCAGGAATTGCTATTCTCTTGACGACAAAGAAGATCACATATATAATTTAACCTTCCAACATAAAGTGTATTAATTTCTCATACTTGAGCAAGATTGCTCACATATATCAAATCATGTATTTGTCTTTACACCTTTCATGATCAAGTTAGTACTCAGCTTAGAGAGTAAATCTCATTTATTTACTCAACCCATTTGACTCATTCCTCTTGTATAGTACTCAATGCATGTTGCAATTCTATTCCTTTATAAAAATGTCTTCTCATTATCCTTAAGTTCTATCCCAAACCACACATAGTAGTGGTACCAAACAAGACACTCATACAACAGCTACAACCCAGATAGACACATCGGTTCTATTTTCTACGGCATATTTACCACATGATATATATCCTCTCCATATCATTTTAGCACATCTTAGTGCCTTTATCATTCCAAACATATCCTCGAAACCTCAAGGTTTTGTTCTTGCTCGGTCTTATTTGCACAAGTGCTGTTTTAATTCCAAATAAGCAAACAACCTATGAGTTCAATCCAATACAACTCATGATATCATACTCATCTTATATTCCATGCATTTGTATTGTGTTTAACTTATTCCCAAATTATTCAACTTAATTCCTATCCTAAACCTTTGGCTCTGGTACCAATCTGTAACGCCCCGGCTTTTCATTACTTATTAATAATACATATGGCGTCACTGTCGCTGGGCCCAACGCCTCAACTAGGAAAAAACTATACTTTCTGGCTTAGTCATAGCAATTAAGCTAAGTTCACTTATACATCATTAGTTTAGAACCTTTTGATGCACTTAATCATAACCCAGAATATCACCTTTGAGACGGAATTACATCTCTTTCTAAAATCAGAATACCTTTCACACATAAGCTACATCTAGCATCAAATCTTAGGTCACCCTTCTCCTTCAAGTCTTGCTCCTGCATCAAAGAGAAGAAGAAAAGACACAGAAAAATACTAACCGTGAGCTATAGAAGCTCAATAATGTGTCAGCCCCCTTACCAAGGGTTACACGAGAGAAGAAGATAATAGAAAAACAAAAGGAGAAATGATCACTTACATTCTTTATTCCAGCACTCTGGAATTATCATGTCAATCTGACATTCACAATTATCATCGCAAGCATACCAATGATTCACCCTCATCACATAAGCACACTTAACACCACGTAACAACGCTCGACACCATGCGTCTATCGACACTTCAGACATTATCGACGTCATTTACTTCTGTCATATCCTTTATGGTAATTACGATCAAGACCTCCATATCAAAAGAACTGAGACAATGACACTGTGACACGACCTATCCCAAGTCCAAGTCTCACGCACTGCTGCACTCAATAGTTCACTCAAGACTTTGTTATACTTATCATCATGTCAATCATTCAGAGATGACAGACAATAGATACCCTCAATGTTATAATTGTGTCCTTGGCGAGACTTATACAAATTCATACATAAGCTTTATTCAGCTTTAGAAAAAGGGACATCCGCGAAAGGGGATCAGCCAAATCGGAGCCAAGGGTCTCCTGCAGTGAGATACCCTCACACCAAAAGATCAATGAAAGAATGTCACCATCAAGTCACTGTATAACATATGCGATAGACACAACGCTCTTTGTGTTTTATACCACGGAGTTATCTCACCAATTATGGATTTACACTCCTTTCACACATTCACCCTCATTATACCAACAAATAAGGCATAACACACACCATGCAATAACACTCCACGGCACTCAGTATTTAGCACATAGCACACAACAGTTGCAGTCAGACATATATTAAAATTCAAATTTATTAACTTCATCAGACACTAGACATATGAGCCTTTAACATATATTAAAAATCAAATTTTTCTTAGAGGGTATGATTTTATACAAAACTTCTAATCTAGCATGTTATGCTATCCTGAATCTCAAAAACTGATTTTTCTTCCTTCATGGTTTCTTCATGTTTTTCGTTCATACAAGTTCTTATGATCCCATGTCTATGTCGAGACAAGTTCAAACAAGTGATGCTCACCTTCACTTACCATGATCATCAATGGCTACTGATGGCCACCCAAGTCAAGATTATGGTCAAGAAAGAGTCAACATAATGAAAACGGGCCTTCAAAGATAAGAAAAATGGGCCTAGGAAAAAGGCCACCCAATTACGATTTTCTTTCCTATTAATACACCATTGTCAAGGAGGTATTCATTCATTCTCAATCTTCTCCACATTCCACTACTCTTTCTTACTTTCTCTCTTGCCCAAATCGGGCACATACTGACTTGAGCGTTGGAACGGACATCCGAGGTACATACCTCGGTCTCCCAGCTAACGCTGTTTTCTTTGTTTTTGGTGTGCAGATCATTCGGCGTCCCCAGATCGGTCTCGCATCATCAGATCAATCCGACATACGACCAGACCATCATACGGTCCGACCCAATCCAAGAGATCGGACTAACTTTGACAAACAGTTTGGCGCGTCAGGTAAGGAATACTATCAACGCAGCACCATGACGATAACCAAAAGCCGAACTACCAATATACAACCAGAACCATCCAACATGCCTTCCGCTAGTCGCGCTCTGCTTTTGCCACTCCCAGGTGACAGACCCTTGAGATCGGTCCGCATAGGGGCCAACCTGGCGTAATCCCAAGCTGAGTACATGGCGGAGAGCCTGACAGTTCAGTACGCTACTATGGCCATGTACCAAGAGTTACGCCAAGAAATGATCCGACAAATGCAAGACGCTCTAAGGGAGATGAGGAACCTACTGAACGATAGGTTGCCCCCACGCCCGGACACGGTACGTGAAGAGGGGAGCGCCCGTCGTTCCTCCTCAAAATACGGAATGAGTACCCCCCAGCTGACCCGATCGATCTTCGACACCAGATTAACCGAGTCGGAGTAGAAGGTCTCCAAGCTGAAGAAGAAGACCTCAGAAATCACATCAATGCTGTGAGGGAAGACCTAAGAATCCATCTGAACGCTCGGTGGGTAAACTCCAGACCCCACGTACCCGATCGACTGGAGGAGGCCCAAGGTTCTCAGGTCATCCCGCTCCAACCTGATGGATAACTCATTCCCTTGGAACAAAAAGTGGAGCAACTTTACAAGATGTTTGAGGAAAACCAAACGAGGATCCTATTTCAGGAGCGAAGAAAGCGTGTTCAGAATGGACACGCCTTTCACGGCCGAGATCAACGAGCAGCTTCCCCCTGAAAGGTTTTGAATGCTGTCATGTGACACCTATGATGGGACGATTGATACAAATGAGCACGTTCAAAACTTCTAGACTTTGATGAATATCCAAGGAGCGCCCGATGCCGTAATGTACAAGGCCTTTCCAACCACTCTCCGTGGACCGGCCCTAGCATGGTTTAATACTCTTCCAATCGGATTGGTAGGTTCGTTTGTCGAATTGGCTGAACTATTCCATAGGCAATATGTTAATAACAAATGACAAAGGCTCACATCTAGCTATATGTAAAAGATCTTTCAACAACTGGGCGAAGATCTTAGATCGTACGTCCAGAGGTTTAACACCGAGAAGGTAAAGATTGAAGATCCGGTCAATCACGAGATACGTCAAGCCCTGATAAACGGTTTGGCAAGCGATGACCTCTCATATAGCCTCTCGAAGAGGGAACGATGGACATACTCCGACCTTCAAGCTAAGTTGGGAAAATACATTCATGCCGAGACTGCAAGGGAGATCCGCAATCGAAGGCTCAGACTCTGGACATAATGAACTAGTAAGGAGGAGAATCTCGATCGAACGAAAAACGAAGAAGGAAGGCCCAGAAAGACTGACCGATTATCGGACAAGAAAAATCCGAAGGGTAAGAGATCGGGGAACAACATCGCTCGGTCCACCTCTCTCGGTGACAAGTATACTCCTCTTAACGCATCGAGAAGAGAACGCTTCCTTGGTGCTCCAAAGGACAAGACTCGGTATTGCTAATATCACAAAGACCACGGTCATGACATGGAGGAATGCCACCACCTGAAAGACACCAAAGAGGAATTGATCCGAAAAGGACATTTCAGGAAATTCTAGGAAGATTGAGGGCATGAGGTCGGTCAATCGTCCTAGAAAAAAGGGAGCCAGATCGACATTCACAGTGTCCGTGCATTAATGTGATCATCGGGGACGTCGCCCCGGAAAAGGGTTTGAAGACCCCCCACAGGAGCCGAGACCATCAAGATGTCTCCACTACCAACGAAGGAATAAAGATATAGACCGACCCTATTGTCCAATTTGGACCCGAGGACAACCCGGGAATCCAGTTCCCCCATGATGATGCCCTTGTGGTTACCCTCCACATTGGGGATTACGATGTCGAAAAGACGTTGGTCGATAGTGGTTTGTCTGCCGACATACTCTATCTCTCTACCATAAAGAGGATAGAAATGACCGAGAGGGATCTCAAACCGTTCCGTACCCCTTTGAACGGGTTCACAGGAGAGACCGTATATCCGAAGGGGTATATCTCCCTATCACTGATTGTGGGAGATGAAACTACCGATCAGACTCGAACACGAATGGCAGACTTCTTGGTGATAGAGCTTCCCTCTGCCTACAATGGGATTTGATGTGTATGAAATCACACATCATTTCGTTATTCTAAACGCTTCTTTTTATTCCCTTTAAATTGTCTAAATTGTATTTTTAGTGTCGTTTTGCCTTGGAGTGTTGGTACTATTGTGTGTTGATGTTTTATGGCAGATTGGCATGGAATTTGAAGCAAAAAGGAAGAAGAATGAAGAGAATGGAAATCC
>JAOVYX010018170.1:0-20648 GCA_035668315.1 Drosera spatulata | reverse complement strand
GCAGGGCGAGTACAACTGCTACTTTCTCATGCATAAAGCAATCAACAGCTCTTGGTTGTTTCCCACGACTTAAAATCGTCCATACATCAAAGAAATTTATGGGCCAGATTTATATTCCAGTGCTGAACTGGTTTTTGCTTGTAGCATGCTTGGTTTTGGTCTGCTCTGTCTCGAGCATTACTGAAATTGGGAATGCTTATGGTAATTTCCTTTCACCTTACACCTTCGAGATGATTGCGAAGTTCTTTATAATTGTTAGCCTTTTCTAGGACTCAGGTTGCTGAAGTGTTCAACAAAAATCTGTGCTCTTGTATCTTCTGTTTCTTTCGTGCCATCGCTATAGCTTACCCTTTTCCTCTCTTTGATTTTGATTTTCATGTACTCAATTTTGATTTTGGATCAGTTAGTTCTCTTAATTTTAGATGACCAAAGTCACATCTACTTATGTTTACTTTTAGCTGGATTGTGGTGTAAATTTTCCTTGGTTCTCTTAATGGTCTTTGCTTGTGCACTGCTGCTTATATTATGTAGGGTCTAAGTCATTTCTTTTGTGAAATGTTTCTGATGCCTGTTCTGCTTGACAGGCATTGCAGAGCTGGGAGTAATGATGCTGACAACAATTTTAGTAACAATTGTTATGCTTCTTATATGGCAGATTAACATCTTTATCGCCCTGGCTTTTATTGTAATCTTCATGGGCATCGAGTTGCTTTTCTTCTCCTCAGTTTTAGGGAGTGTGGCAGACGGAAGTTGGGTTATATTGGTGTTTGCAGCGGTTATGTTCTTGATAATGTACATTTGGAATTATGGTAGTAAACTGAAGTATGAAACCGAAGTCAAGCAAAAAATGTCAATGGACCTCTTGCGGGAACTTGGCAGCAACCTTGGAACAATCAGAGCTCCTGGTATTGGCTTGCTTTACAGTGAGCTCGTGAGAGGAGTACCGGCAATATTTGGCCATTTTTTAACAGCTCTTCCTGCTGTTCACTCAATGGTCATCTTTGTGTGCATCAAGTATGTTCCAGTTCCTGTGGTGCCGCAGAATGAAAGATTCCTGTTCCGCCGCGTTTGTCAGAAGAGTTACCATATGTTCCGCTGTATAGCTAGGCAAGGGGTTCCCCGCTGCATCACTTTTGGTCTAACACGTCCACAGAGACAACCCTTTTTTCCTAGTTTATTGTTTTTTTTACCAGTAGGCCGCGCACATTTTACTAGTATTTTTTCAACACAAAATGCTGCTTTATTGCAGTTTACATATGCTATTTATGCTTGACATGTTTCATATTTAAAGATGAATTCCTTTACCTTGAAAGTGACACCTTGTTGCATCTGATGGACAGGTATGGTTACAAAGATGTGCGTAAAGAGAACCACCAGGCATTTGAACAGTTGCTGATAGAAAGTCTTGAAAAATTCATTCGGCGGGAAGCTCAAGAGCGATCCTTGGAAAGCGATGGAGATGGAGATACCGATAACACCGATGATGAATCTTTGTCGAGGGGCCTCATAGCACCCAATGGCAGTGAATACGCGCTTGGTGTACCTCTTCTAGCTGAGTTCAAGGATGCAAGACGGCCCATCTCTGAAGCAAGCACTTCAGGAGATGTGAGGTCCGAGGTTTCAGCCGACACCCATGATGCGGAACAGAGTCTTGAGAGGGAGTTGTCCTTCATAAGAAAAGCAAAGGAATCTGGGGTGGTTTATCTTCTTGGTCACGGGGACATCAGAGCTAGAAAAGATTCCTGGTTCATCAAGAAGCTGGTTGTGAATTACTTCTACGCTTTCCTGCGGAAAAATTGCAGGAGAAGTACTGCAAATTTGAGTGTGCCGCACTCCCATCTCATGCAGGTGGCGATGACCTACATGGTTTGATTTTCCTTCTCATTTTTCTTTCATTCAGATTTGACTAGGGGATTTGCATCCCTGAAGTCATGCAATTATCTTCAGTCCGGCTTGCTTAGAAGAAATCTACTGCACTAAACACAGTTCGTGGTGAAGATCGCCTGCTTTTATTTGCTGAGAAGTTTTGTGGGTTTCGGTTTTATGTGTTGGAATATGAGAGCAAAGATGTAAATTATATACTCTATTTGATATTCAGAATACGGTGAGATCGATGACAGTTATTCTTTTTGTAGTTCCTATTCAGGTTTTGGTTGTTGAGTTCTCTTGGTTTGCTTCTTTGTAAAGGCCGACAATTTACCATCTAATATACGATACATGATTTTATTTTTCATTTTTAATATTTTTCATTTTTATATTGTTGAACGATGTCATGATGTATATATATAGATATATATATATATTGTCAACGTAATTTGTAAAAGGAGAGCGGGGAAAGCGGATAGGGCCGGCCGTTGAAATTGCAATGCCAGTGGAGCTTCTACCTTCATTTTCTTTTTCCTCCCAATTCTTTCAAGCTCTGATCGTCGCCTCCCACCTTGCAATCTCCAGATTGTATTTTCTCTCTACGTTCTTTCTCCTTCTCTTCTTGGCGTTTGCTAGGAGAGAAGAGAGATGGATCGGGGCACATCGGTGGAATCGAATCCCTCGAAAAGTCTTTTTAGGTTTGTTTCATCCTTGCCGGTGATCTCTCTCGTTTGCAATAGTGTTCGTCTTGGATTGGATCGAATCGGATCTAGTCGGTTTGAGTTTTCATCCTCATCATCATGATCACTCGTTTTCTTTATATTGATTAACGTGGGAGTATTGATACAATAATGGTCTTGTATGTTATGTTGTTTGAATTTAACAATGTGGATCAGTGCAAAGAGAAGCCAAGTGTAGATCACGTGATTAATACACGGTGTGTTTTCGGTTATTTGACCTCATTGCAATTCGTTCCGTGATAGGAATACCAAGGTGGTTGTTGTTATTGTTGACCTAATCGCAATATAGTAGGAGGACTTGAATTTGCAGAATGCATCAGCAACTGGCTCTCGTAGCTAGCTCGTAGCTATTGATTTAGGCATAAGTTGATTGAATGTTGTAGTGCGACACAAAGAGTTAAGAGGCCTTACAAAACACCCTTGTTATTTTGGTATGCTGGCTTTCTCGACATTATGTAAGAGTAGTAACCACGAAAACATACCTTGCAAACCGAATTAATTTGCCTGTGCGATTCCATGTTTCAGCTCCATAGAACATTTGCATGATGATTTGAGGAGAGGTGTCATACTGTCATGATACATAACCATATTATGGGTCTCATAACACGAGCATAGGCTTTATTTTGGAAGAAAAGAATTGATGCAGGATTAATGCAGTTGCTAGACATTGAAAAGTTTTAGAAACACACATATATATCCCATTTGGCATATTGAACTATTTGGTTTTTTATTTCTTTCTGTTGTGATGTCAGTTAAGAAGGTATCAAGATGGTTGCCAAGGGTTTCTCTGTGGGCTTAAACAAGCCAGTCGTTTTTCAGGTTAGTTTATTATTGACCGTATCGTCGTATTGCAGTCATAGTCAGTAGTTACCAATGTAATGCTGCCTTTGGGCTTCAGAACCATAATGTAGTCTACTGCGTTTCCTGTTGTTGAGATTTAACCCGGTGGCAAGTTTCCAGTCTTAACTTTTCTTAATTTTTAACATTTGCAGGTCGGCCATCTTGGAGAAGCATATGATGAATGGGTTCATCATCCTGTAGTTAGCAAAACAGGTCCCCGTTTCTTCGCAAATGATTTTCTGGAGGTACTTCTCTGGAGCTTAATTTATTGTAGTTCTGTAAGAGCGTGAGGAAAAAACCTGGATGCATCCATGAACTAAGAACATCTTCAGAAAATAAATATAAGAAAGGCGAAGAGGTTATCAGCCTATTTGAAGTCTTGGCATCTGTGTGTACTGTAATTTCATAAATATATATTGTAATATGATCTTGATAAATGGTACCAAATTATAAATTACATACAACTATCAATCTACAACAAAAAGGATAAACAACTGTACATCAAAAACAAATTACACTATATTATATATTATAGTCTATTGGTTGCAGACACTGCAGCAGACGCGTATCCTAATAGAATCAGCATTGACATGAACTTTTCTTGAAACATACACAGTTTTTGACACGGACCAAATGGTGGGTAATCCCCATCGTCCGGTTGCCCGCTGTTTGTTGGCTGGTATCCTTGTCTATCCAAAGAGGCCTTGAACCATCAGATGCAGCGACAGCATTAGGTGGAGGTGTTTTTATCTGGACGTTGTTGGAGTACACTCTTCACCGATTTCTTTTCCACATGAAAACCAGGAGTTACTGGCTAGCATTACATTTTCAGTCATTCTCGATCTGATAACATGTAATTTCTTTTTGATGGCTGATGGTTGGACAGTTATTCGCAGGGGAAATACATTGCGTTATCTTCTTCATGGCTGTCATCACAAGCACCCGATGGACTCTTTGCGGCTTGTCTTTCACCCTGCTGCTACCACTATCCTCTCTCTCCCTGTACGTCCGACTTATTTCTTCCTGATGCAATAACTACTTTTTGATAGGATTTCTCATATTTCTTGCCTGATGCTATATTTGCAGTTGTGGAGCACAATCAGGCTTCTGTCATCACCAAGTCTAGCTCCAGCTTTGTTTGGAGGAGGCCTTCTCGGTTATGTGATGTACGACATAACACATTATTATCTTCGCCATGGACAACCAACCAAAGGAGTTTCTCATAAGTTGAAGGTAATACTTCCGTCCCACTTTTTTATGGTTCAGGAAATAGACTTTAGAAGTCACTTCTTCTTGTATGAATCTTCCACAAGCGTGCAATAAGCGACATCATTGTTTGACTAAATTTTTGTTGCATTTCACAGAAATACCACTTGAACCATCACCTTAGAGTTCAGACGAAGGGATTCGGAATCACCTCCTCATTCTGGGATCACATATTCGGAACATTGCCTCCAAAAACTGCCTAGACAACTATACATAAGAGTTTCAGGAAACTAGCCAGAAAAATTTTCACTGGAATCTACCCGTGCATGAACTCATCACCTTGTTCCGTCTTCTTTAATATGGCATTGAAAGATATGCAACATGAAGGTTATGTTGATTTCTCTTCTGTTTTCATGATCTTTTACTCCTGAATTTCATTTAGAAAGGAATTCTGGATCCTTTATATAGTTTGTGCTATGGATACCACTTCTCGTATCATGACAAGCTTGTTATTCAGCAAAAATGACTCTTTTAGGTTCAACACAAACGAACAACAAAGAGAAGCTCCTATTCGGAATCAATGCCGGGATCCGGCATCATTCCGAGTTACCTTGCCAGAAACCGTCATGGTTTTTTTATCCTCAGCGATAAATTGGAGTGGAAATGATAAGTAAAGGCAGCTGTGGGTTTAAAAAGGATTTCTGAGAGTATATTACAAGTTTAGACAACCAAAGGAAGGATGGAAACATTTGTGCAACCCAAAACCATATTGGTGCACCATAACAAATTTCATACATAGGTGAAAAATAAACTGGAAAAATAGAAACATCAAGAAGAAAATACGAGTAAAGGAGGGGTAGATGCTTTGCTATGATTTTGATAACACATGAGATCATTTGCAACAACACTTTCGATTAAACAATTGGTTATTTGACCATCGAATCCAATGATTTGGAAACCTCAACTATTTGAGGATCAATTTTTCATTCATCGATTTGGAAACCTCAACGATTTGAGGTTAATCAACATGCAGTAGTTTCAATTCTTCATCCAATCCACATGAATTGGAGCTGTGTATTGGAGATGAGGCTGGAGAAAGAGAGCTCCATCTCTTCTTCTGAGAAATTAAGAACGTGAATGAATAAACTCAGGGTTTCTCACGAGAGTGAAGAGGGTCTCTTTCAAATACAAATGGACGGCTAGGATTCATTTTGCAGCAAGTGATCCAACAGTAATTAAGCAGCCTCGTATTTCCTTGACCCAGTCCATACTCTGCTCGTAAATCACGACAGAGACGACGCGTTTTGCGCTTGTGGAATCAGGGGTAACCATTCTACCAGACACGGTATCATATCGGATCGATTTCCGTTCCATATCAACTTTTCGGTTTTATTAATTTTTTTTTATTTTGTCGTTGTCTCAAAATTTTCGGTATTGGTTCTCGATCTTTCGATCACGGAACCGATATTTTGTTCGGTTTAGTATAATCCATTATCCATTATATATATATAATTATACAAAATATTCAAATTATAAACTATTCGAATGTCAAACGGCTTGGTATGTCATTTCATTTTATTTAAATTAAAAAAAAATCTTTATCAATTAAATATTTAACTTTTTATTATAAGTTGAAATGTTAAAATTAAATTTTAAGAGTGAGTATTAATCTTATCTAACTATTTGATCAAAAACATAAAAATGAAATAAAAATCTTAACATCATATGTACAAGTTATGAAACAAAAATAATTACATCTTATAATATAAATTTTATACAATCATTTTTTAAATAAACAAATATAAAATTAGTTTTATATTATTATAATTTAATAACAATCTAATCATATCGATCTCAATATTATGTTAGAATTTTTTATGTTATCTTAATCTAAGCATAACTATTTGATCAATAACATATTTTATAAGCTGATTTTGAGGATGAATTTTTTATGCTATATTATAACATGTCATTCTCTTTTTCACACATCTTCAATAAATATACCCTTGACCTTCTATTCCTTTCTTTCTTTCTTCAATATATTCCTACACCAAACGTTCATAGCTTTCCTTCACTTCTTTCTCCTTCTCTTTAATCTTATCGGCAAGTATAGAGAATTCTCTTCGATGGAGCTGTTTCGAAAGTGGCTTTAATTGTTTCACCATTTGAAAAACTTGATACATAGCAGTATCATATCTTTCCTCCACACTCCTCAAACGATATTTAGAAAATCAAGGTGCTTTTCCCACCCATTCATGTACTTAAATGATATTTTCCTTCATTGATCCTCCAATATCCTTGTTATCATTGCAGAATGATCAGAAATCCCAGAAACCAAAAACTTAACCTCATTATTATCGTATTTCTGCCACCAGCATGCATTAGCAAGCGCTCTATCTAGTTTTATTCTCATCTAACTCTCCTCGTTTTGATTGTACTTCATTTGTGGAAGCATCCAATAGCACGGACATCATGCAAACAACAACTTTTGATTGCATTCCTCATCTCCTCACAAGGTTACAGAATGGTCTCATGTCCTATTTTCTCTTCAAAGTTTGTGAAAGCGTTAAGATCTCCTAATATCCTCCATGGCACATGTCCTATAACTGTAGTTTCTATTTTCAGTTCTTCCCATAAAGCAGCTCTCCTTTGCCTCTGTTGAATTTAATCTATACACAAAGACATCAATGAGTGGAATTTCCATCAATTGATTTGACTTAAATATGCTATATGATCTGACCCTCTAATGAACTTCACATGGACATAATCTTTATTCCAGCAAAACCACGTTCTCCTGTCGCAGGGATAATAACTATTGTTCATAACTTTCCATGTAGGAAAACATCCCTTCACTACACTACCATATTTTTGGGCGTTGACCCTTGTTTCTAAAACACCTATCACTTTTATTCTATAGTTCTGAATAAAAGGCTTCATGCCTTGATACTTGCTAGCCTTATTTAGACCCCTAATGTTTCATACTGTAATATTCATTCTATAACACCAGTGAAAGGGACGATAACCTCCTTGGCTATTTGCTTATCCTCCTTAGCTACATTACTTTATTTCAATTGCTCCTTTGTTGCAGTAGCCAGTACTTCAAATCTGGACTGACCAATTTTCTTCCCCAACATCACCACCCTGATTTTCCTTTTCCTTCACTAAAGAATCCCTAACAACAGATTCCTTAGCCCCCTTTGTAGCAAGTATTTGCTTCCAATCAGATTCACACCCAGTTCTCTTCCTTTCACCCACCACTTTATTCACTTCTTCTGTCTTCTCCACAACCTTCTTAGGTTGCCATATCTGTTGCATTTTCACCCTATTTCAGCATTCCTCCCCTCTATGCCTCTATTTATTGCATTTAGCACATTGTCTTGACAGTCATTCATACACAACTTCCTGGTTCATCAGTTCATTGCTTGATCTTCGAACCTTAATTCTCTCGACCAGTTCATCCTTTTTCTTCATATCAAATAAAATTCTTAGATAAGAAATCCTGCCTTTCACAGCCATTTGATGATCAGTGCAGATGGATATCCTGACCTTGCTAGCTAGCTCACTCAATGACTTTGAACCCTAGAACTCCAGATCCAACCCAGGGGACTGGATCCAAGCAGGAACACAGTCAATGACCTTTTCATCAAACACAAAGCGGGTTGTCATGGCTCAACACCATGGTTTTCGAGCTAATAAACCAGTTCATAGCCATAATTCTCCACTTCAGTCCTCCTTCGTAAACCTGAAAATAAAGTATCCATTATCATGTAAATGAATTTCTGGACTCACCAACATGTTCCATTGAAATCTCACAATCCCCTCCAAAGCCATATATAGCATGATGTATCCAATCAACGAGTTACTCCAATACCTCATTCATCCCTAATATCTTCCACCATAATACATACCTCGCTATTATCCTCCACAAATTTCAGCTTCATTCCCTTCGTTACATTTTGATTCCCCACTCCATTCACCTTCCCTTTCTGCAATCCCCTCTTCACAATATCCACATATGATACACGGTCCTTTTCCTTCACAATATCAACCCAACTCAGCTTCTTCTAACTTCCCACTACTAGAGATCCATCTTTCAATCTTACAGCCATCGCGATCAACTTCGGCTCATCCTTTTACTCCGTCTCTTCTTTCTCCTTCACTTCTCCTTTTGAACCCTTATTCTCCACTTCCCTTGGATTACCCTCAATCCCCAATTCAGCAAGAATCTCCTCAATAATTTTTCTTGATCCACTACATCCCATCTTTGGAGAAAGTTTCTGCGAGAAAACCCTTACTGCCAGTTGGATCACCTCACTTTCTCCCAATTTTTTTAGGTCATATCGTACAAAATTTGTTTTGTAAAAGGTTTTGAATTTTTGAATTTTTTCCTTTTTTGGCAAAAAAGAAAAAAAAGAAAGAAAAGAGATTTAAATAGATGACATACCGTTGGATAAGATTTCATCCTTACATATGCCCAGACGATTTTATGTAAAACATGAAGTATATTATGGATCAGAGAAACAAATTGTTTTGTGAATCTTTTAAATTTCTTATTTTGAAAATCTTATGATTTCAGATTTGTTTCTATTGCTTTATTAGAGTTTTTTTTAAATTAAATTTTAATTTTTTGTATTTTTGATTTTATTTAATGATTTATTCATTTTGATATTTTGCATAATTTTTGATTTTTTCTTCAAAAAAATTGAGATTCAAATAAATAGCATACCACTGGACGACATACAACATCGATGGATTAGTAATAGAATTAAGTAACATATTTATTTATGATCCTTTTTCAAGTTAAGTTTATTTTGTTTGATCGATTTTGATATTTTGCATACAATAAATAAATAAATAAAATAAATTATAAAAGATCTTTTTTTCATTTTGATTAGTTAACTTTCGTATAGTTAGGAAAATATATTCTTTTAGAGATTGCGGGTCGCACGCTGACGTCAGTGAAAAAACCGAACGATCCTATCACATTTTCAAAATTAAGAAAAGAAAATTGCAAACAAACGATGGGAAGGAGTTGAAGAGACAAATTGCGTGCCCCATGATTCAAAATTGTGAGGGCTACATGAGAGCATAGGAAAGCATAGATGTGAGACCCATCAATCAATGAAAGTGGACACCGTTTCTTTCTCCAAATGATTGACACCACCACTTACACATTTTTCTCTTTTTTTAAATGGTTTTTTAAATTTTGGTTTTTTCTTTGTATAAATCTTTTACTCCCTTCATCCCAGAAAAAATATAACAATTTAATTTGATACGAAAATTTATTTGTGTATTCAATTTATAGGTAAATACTTATTTGCTCTTTAAGTTATGTGAAAGAAAGAAGTGAGAATAGCCGACGTCACTTGATGGGATAAAGGTTTGATTTATTGTTATTGTTGTAGAGAAAGGAGTGAGAAAAAGAAATAGAGGACAAAAAATGATGGGATAAGTTAATATGATATAAAGTAAAAAAGTGTGGATGTTTTGATAATTTTATAGAAAAAAATTTCCAAATATGAAATTATTGTATTTTTTGTGGTACATTTAAATTAGACAAGTGTTTTATTTTTCATGGGACGAAGGGAGTAGAATTAAATGGATGACATATCGCGAACGCTAGATCACATAAGGTCGAACTATCGAATAGTTTTATATAATTATATATATAATACATGTGTTTTTATTAGATAAGATAATTTGATATATGTGTAAATAGATATTTTTATTGATTTTTTTTCAATAAATATTTTAATTTTTTTCAATAAATATTTGAGATATGTTGCTAATTTCATTTTGTAAAGGTTTTCTAGGGCAATATTGTTTTTCATTTTTTAAGTATGTAAGATTGAAGTGAACGGTGTTGCGTGAGACAGCGGTATGTCAACCGTGGAATGGTATTATGTTATTAGATATATATAATAGATCAATAGTTTTTTATTAAATTAAGATCATTTCATATACGTGTAAATAGACATTTCTATTTTTGATTTTTGTTTTCAAATAATATATTTTAGTTCTTTTTTTTTGGCAATATTTGAGATATTTTGCAAATTTCATTTAATAAAAGATTATCTTTCAAAAAAATAATTTCCTTTTTAAAATATATAAAATTAAAATGCGCTTTTCTTTTAGTCTAATTGAAAATAACCTACGAGTGGTTCGATTCGGCCCCTTCTCCTACTTGTTGTACACAATTGTCTAACTAAGTTGGGACGAGTATGATACATCATACAGGGATCTATTTTGAGGTTTGTTCTTGTTCTTATGGAAAAAAAAGGAAAAAAAGAAAGACTGAAATAATAAACCACATAGCCACGGTAGACTAACCTCATTGGAAAGTGCAATTATTACATGCCGTTGAGGAGCCTCTAACATTTGTAAGTGAATGTGCCTTCTCAAGTACTTTGGCTGGAATAATGGATTTCATTCGTTCTTTTCCTATAACGACCACTGAGTTAGACATAAGTTGTCCAGCATACTCTCCTGCATCGACACCAGCATTTGCCCACCCACCGACGCCATCAGCTAATCCAAAAACTTGCTCCTTTGCACAAATACAATGTGCATCCTCTCCACCAGTCTTTTCCTTATCAGGATGTGGAAAATAGCATGAGGCAGACATAAGACTCAAGGTTCCCTTCCCTTTATTTTCCCTGTGAAAGAATCAAACATATAAGAGAATTATACTTTACCGGCCCATTGTCTTGATGATGATATCAATGAACCTGAATAAGCTAACCGAAAAAAAAATATTCAGCTTAAAAATGGATGATAAAGAATGGATCAACCTCTCTCTTTTTTTCCTTTTTTTTTTTTTTTTTGAAATTTCCTGTCTACTTTCTTTGGAAAAAAATCAGAAAAGAGTAACATATAACCACCATAGTTCTTCCGTACGACTTTGTTGTCCAGTCCACAAAAACATCAGTAGAAATTAATAACGTAATAGAAGGAAGGAATATAAGGAAAAAGACAGCACTCCAAAGACGAGAACATGGTTCTCCCAAAGCAGATGCATCAATAGGCACTACCCTCCACGTTCTTTAAAATTTAAAAAAAAAAAAAAAAAAGAGTCGGCACCATGAAACCTTCACAACATGTTAAGATTCCATCACCCTTATGTAACAAAATTAAAAATTTGATTCGCAATGAACTTTTAACAACCCGCTTTTAATTTTGAGAAATTTACATGCGATACAAGATGAATATTTTTTTTAGATCAACCCAATGTTAGTTTGAAATCTGTTAAGATACATTTGTAGGCCTTCAACAATTAATTTCGAATTTCGATAGAAATGGTTACTTAACATAGTATTAAAATTGAGGTGATATTAAGCTCATGAATTCGAATTATGCTTCCGCTATTTATTTATCCCTTATTATGTGGTGTTTATTTGACAGTTAGTTTGAGTGGGTTCGTGCACTCTTAAGCCTAAAGGGACTTTCATGTGAGGGGGCTTTTAAGATACATGTGTTCTATCATGAAATTATTTGATAGAGATGGTTTCTCAACTATAATATCCAAAGGGGTTTTCTAAACCATAAGTAAACTATTTGAAAACGTAGAACATATTAATATAGTATATGGTTGTTGAGGACCCAAGGTATTCGATCATCTGATGGAATTGATATTTATCCTTGGTGCACACTTATTTTAGTTGCATATAAATTTACATGAAATTGACAAAAAAAAAAAAAAAAAAAAAACAAAACAAAAAGAAGCTACTGTGTGCATCACCTTCCAAAAATAGCTCCGTGTGCATCACCTTAAGTTTGAGGTGTTTTTTTTTTTCTTTTTTCTTTTTTCTATTTTTGGAAAATAATTACTTCCGAGAAACCATCCCAAAGTAGTCAATTTGACCATCATGTTAAGATTGGGGTGGGGTTTGTTAATAGATATAATGATTTGAGGTGAGTTTTAAATTTGGGATGGTTTTATGCCTGAAATCCTAATAAATAAATAAATAAAGGACTTGTACTCAAGAGGAGATAAATCAAAAAAATGTTAAAAAACTTAAATCTGGATTTGTATGGGAAGACTATTGTCACAACTGAGATAATAAGAGTGGTAAATTTCAAGCAAAGAGTAATATTAACTGGGGAGCAAAGCATGAAACTTCACGTTGATCTCTCTGTAGCAGTGATAAGAGAGGCTTGATCAAAGAGGCTTTCTTTTATACCGATGAGCTTAAAGCCCCACCCCAAGCCCTGATGATGCATCTCACTTTATTCAAGCAGAATTGGTCCAGTATTTGTTAGGATATTATAGCAGCATTTCACGATTTCTTAAGTAATGGCTGCCTTCTAAAGCAGTTAAATGCCACCCTTATTGACCTTATTCCTGAATCTCAGCGTGCAAAAAAAGTAGCCGACTATCGACCTATATCATGTTGCACAATGATGTACAGAACCATCACTACAAAACTAAACAGTACAGGCGACTAAGAATTTTAGTCGCTAAACAACGAAAATTAGTCGCAAAAACCAAAGGGCGATTAAAAAATATCCTCGCGAAATCCTTCCTCGTTAACTGAGATTTGCGATCAATGTTAATATTTAGTCGCTAAATTTGACGACTAAATTTCCATCTGTTTTTTTTGTCTCCTCCAACTCCTTCGCATGTGCAGCTCGATCAGCTTCAGTTCTTCTGTTCGCTTCCTCCAATAACCGTGTCTGTATCTCTATTTGCTCCTTCAAATCTGTAACAGTTCTGAACTGTGTACTGGATACGGAGCTGCTTTTCCCTCTGATTGGTTTCTCATAAAACAGCTGGGTTGCAGATCCCACTCCCAATACAGTCCCGCTAGGCAAGAAATCGCCAACTGTCTCCGAGGATAGACTACGCTCACTCACCTGTGATCCCTCACCATCCTAACTTGCTCTCTAAGAGGGTTGGTGATATTCTTCCTGTTTTATTTTCATGAAAGTCAAGTTTCTTTTGCCCCAGGTGGATGTATTGCTATTTGCTGAGAACAACCTCTATCAGAGCTTATCAGTGGCTATGACAGGAAGGATTATCCCCTCGTTTTATGCTGAAAGTGGAGCTAAAAAAGGCTTTTGATTCCTTCTCTAGGGAATTATTGAGGAGCTGCTTGGTTTTCTGAATTTTCCTGTGGAATTTTGATCTTGGTTCAGGGGTATATATCCTTCGCAACCTTATGTGTTTATCCTTGCTATGGTGTAATTCGTTAGCGCAATGAGATTTGAATCTCAAAGATATTCAGGTATCATCCCAAGTGCAAAATGGTCTCCCTGATGCAACTTCTTTTTGCAGATGATCTAGTCATGCTCTCTAAGGCTGATGTGGACTCTTTGAGACTTATAAAAAGGGTGCTTGACCATTTTGCTGCTACTTCGGGCCTTGAGATGAATAAGACCAGAGTGCTCTCTTTTGTGGAAGTGTGAATGAAGAGCTACAGAAGCAGTTCACTGGTATCATTGGTTGTAATGCAGGGAGATGGCCAACAAGCTAGGTACCTCGGAATTCCCTTGTCTGATAGGAAGCTAGCAGTTTGTTTCTACCAACCTCTAGTAGATAAGATGCTGAAACATATTACTAACTGGGAAGCAAGGTTAAGCCATGCAGAGCGCTTACAGCTTGTTATAACTACCATTCATGGCAGGGGACCTGTGTTGCCTTGGTGTAAAATGATATGGAATGCGTATGTCAAGCCTAGGCATGGTTTTGTCTCTTGTCTTATGGAAAGAAAACAGCTGAGAACTAATGAATGGTGCTACAACTTAAAATAGGGATATCTCCCAGACTTATCTGTGTAGTTTGTGTAATGAAGCTGTTTAGGAACGAGATCATCTTTTCTACGCATGCGTTCTAAATAAGGTGCCTTCCAACAGGTCAAGCTGAGTAAACGGGTTAGCTGCCTGGATGAATGGTGGATTTGAATATTGATGGTGCAAGGTTGGATGGGGACAAACTGAACATGCAAGGAGGTGCAGGAGAGTGATCGCAACCTATTTCTATGGGTTCTGGAATAACAAGAGAGTCTTTTGAAGGAGTTGTGAGGAGAATTATGGATTGGGAAGGTGGTAAAAATAGTCCTGGGAGATTTTTTCTGTGTTATGATTTGAAGGAAGTGTGTATCGTATTGCTCTACATAGCTTATGTGTAAATGAGCTGCCACTGTAATATACTGTTGTAATGACTATGTCATATGAGATTTATTCTCTGTGTAACTTATGCTGGTGTTATGATTTGAAGGAAGTGTATATCGTATGGCTTTATCCTAGCTTATATGTAAATGAGCTGCCACTGCAATATGCTGTTGTAATGACTATGTCATATGAGCTTAATGAAGTTTACCATTGGAAAAAAATAAATAAAATGAACACACACACACAAACAACATAGAGACACGGTCAGGGAGAAAGAAAAGGAAAAGCACACCACAAACGCATATGGTGACAAGAAATAAAACATAATATAGTATAAACATGTTTAACTCGATTCACGCTTAGTTTTATCATGTATTTATGGATTGATTCGAAATCCTTTCGTGCAAATTTTTACCGAGTTTAAGGGAGAGGGAAAATATCTGAAAACCAAGTTATCGAACCGAAATATCAAATTCGGTTCTGTATATTCGATTTTAGGTAAATTCGGTTTTCTACCACTATTTGATTTCAAATTTTGATTCCCAAAAAATTCAGTAAATTCAGTTAACTTTTCATATCTTTATTATTTGTTAAATATTTATGAAAATAATGTTCATGGGTATTTTTTTTAAGAACTCTATAACTTTTTACAATCCTTTCATAATTGATTTTAAATTTTATAGAAATTCCCCTAGAATACATGTTTTATAAAATAATTCTCAATTCATACAACCCGATAAAATATTTATAATTTCATACAACTCTCATATCTCTCCCCAAACTTTTACAATCTCCGTATCGCACCACCACCACCGTTGCCACCATGCCTCCACCATCACCATATCACTCACCGCCAATCACCAAGCCGAACTTCATCGAGAACCATAAATTCATATGAATTTTTCCAAAAACAAACCGCCTATCCCCGTAACCAAAACTTCAATTCATCAAATCTCAATCAAAACTTATCAAATTTATTTCTAATCACTCTCATTTAATTTTACATACACAAATCAATCCATTTCCATCCAAAAAACATATCAAATCTTTCAATTTCATCTAAAATTCGATTTCGACCGTTTTTAAAACCCTAACTACAAAATCATTGTTTCTTAATCGTTTTCAGTGAATGAAGTTTCTAATCTACTTGTTTGGGTTAGAGTAATTTAATTTTAGGGTTGTGTTTGATTGATTTTTGCGATTTGCTTGTTTTTTCTAATAAAAAAATAGACGCACTATTCTATATCCGCAGGCACACTGTTTGAAAACAGTGCGTCAATTCAATAAAACAGTACGTCAGTGTTTGTTTATTTTTTAGAAAAAGAGATTCATGTTAGGTACTATGTAATAATGTTTTTAATTTTATGAATATCATGTTATAAATTTTTGTTTTTGTTGATTTTCTTTTGTGGTTTTTCATTTTGGTTTTTGGATTTGAAAAATCCCCAAGCCAGTTCAATGACATAGTGCTTTTTTTTTTTTTAAAGAAAAAAAATATGTTGTTTCCTAAATAAGGATTTTTTTTCAATTATATTGATAGCATGTTAGAAATTCGTATTTATTCATTCGTTTAATCTGGTGTTTTTTTAAACATAAAAATAAAAATAAAAATAGGCATACTGTTTGAATAACACGGGTGCTGTGTTTGAATGAAACAGTGCGCTTAGGTCATGTAAACAGTGCGTCTTAATATTTTGATCATGTAAACAAAACGAAGCATTTTTTTTAGTTTGTTAATTAACGTTTGAATCAATTCACTTGAATATATGCATACAATGATCTTGTTATCAAATGATTACAATTTTCTTAACAAAATCCGAATAAAAAGACCCTAATTTATCAATTTCACATTTTATCATTGGATTTTTGCTGAAACAGTGTGTCGTTCACGATTGAGAAGTGGAATTCAATTCGAGTGAGGATTTCAATTGAAGGACGATTTAAGTTGGATTTGGATTTGATTTTGGATTGAATGGGGGTTCGTTTTTTTTCAGTGCATCTGTGTTTTTTGTGGTTTGAGTGGTTTTGGGTTCAGTTACTCGAAATTGTATTGAATGGGAATTATTTTGTAGGATTGCATTGATTGAGACTTTTTTTAATTATTTTTATGTATTTTTTTTTTTGGGAATCATCCCTAAAGTTTATCTTAAAATTAACAATTTTGCATGAAAATATATTGATTTTAATGATAATTGAAAATTCGGTAAATAATCGAAACTGAATCGAAACCAAATCAAATTTCGATTAACTGAAACAAAAATAACCTATGAAATTCAGTTCGATTTTGCTTTTTGATTTTGAGAGACCGAATTTATTTCAGTTAATCGGAACAAGAAAAAATCGGTTTTTATCGAATTATCATCCCTCATCGAGTTTAGTCCATTTTGATATATTTGCGAACGTTGATGCTTCGAAGTGATTTGCAGATAAAAAATGAGCAAAAGCATTGACCAAAGGAGTCGAAGATAAAGCAAGATCGAGCAAAGGACGAAGCGAAAACAAAGAGTGGTGGAAGCGGGGACTTGGGGAACACACCGAAATGCCCGGGCGCATTGCATAGAGTTGCCCGGGTGCGAACTTGATGATGTTGGATGCATATGACCTGCTTTGAGCTCAAAGCGACCGGGTGCAGCCTATTGAGCCTCCCGGGCGCAATGCTTTCTTTCCAACCAGCCTGAACAGGTTTAAGCCCAAAACGCCCAGGGGCTTTATACAAGTCGTCCGGACGCGAAATTCGAGAATCCTTTGCATTTTGGAGACTATAAATACCACTTTTGAGCCCCCAAATCGGAGGAGATTGAGGAGCACACAGCACAACACAACCACCATGGGTTTGGGTGGTAGAAGTGAGGCGGTGGCTTCACACAAAGGCGAATCAAGCGACGACAAGATTCTCGGACGTCTCGGCGTGGATCTCCTCTCTTGATCGATTTACAGTTGCTTTACGTACTTGTTTTGCCGTTAGTATCGAGATGATTTGTATGAACGCTACGTGTTTGATGAATTGTCTTGCCCATCGAATCACGAGCTAAATATTTATTTAGGGGTTATGATATAGTTGGATGATTTTTATCTATGCCACTTTGAGTCGTCTATCTAGTTTTTTTTATTGTTTTATGGTTATGGTTTGTGATTATACTTAATGTTTTAATGGTTTAATCACCCTTTAGATGATTCGTGTTCTGCCTTGATTCCGAGAGGAAAATTACTTGTCAAGTCTCGGCCACTTACCCATATGTTGAATGTGTGAGATTATAACATGATCCCGAGAGGAAACCCAAAAAACTCATGCTTTCTAACACGTGACATGTGAAATTATATCAGGAGCCCAAAAACCTCATGCTTTCTAACCCAAAAACCTCATACTTTCACCGAGAGGTGCTAGAGGCAGTGTTTAGTTGGACGAAATTTAGGGGCTTGAGAGAGTTCAAATTACCATTTAGGGAATCCAATCTATAACCAAAATTCACGATTAGATAATACGACAAACTGACTAGATCAATCAGAAGACGAAATCATAACCCTATCTCATCACATATATAAAACTCGATCTTTTATATCGTTGTGTGTGTGTTGATACTTAGTAGTTCAATTTAATTACGTTATCAGCTTTTGCATAACAAAAACGTCACTCTTAGATCGTTTGACCCAAAAAAAATTATTAATACTTCGATCGCTAGAGTTAAGTCTTAGTGGGACGATAACTCTTAAACTCATTTTATTATTTACAACCGACAAATACACTTGCTTTAATTCACGATATACTACGTCGCGAACAATACACATAGTACAAGCCGTTGTAGAAGCAACAGAAGCACAGGCAAATACTAAGTAATAGATTGCACGGAAATAGGAGAGAACTCTGATAAGAAAATAGACGAAGAACTGAGTAACATGTAACTATACATATGTATTTTCCATCCGTAATTTGCTACAGTTAATTGCATTTATTATTGTTAATGTTCTGGTTTATTATATAAATACGTTGGTATGGTGGCTTTATGCATCGATTATGAAAATTATGTGAATGACACCAGATTCGAGAAGAATCATAACCAGTTTCAGAATGACATCACTATATTGTAGCCTTATAGTTTAGTCCTCTGGCTAAATCATGGAGGCAATTTCTGCTCATTTCTCAGGACGTTACACATTGAACCCAAATTTTAGGACTATTTCCACACCATCTGTGACACAACCAGCTTAAATGAATCTGAAGGAAAGAAAGGAAGTGTACTAAATAAGAAACAATAGACAAGAAATCCAACTAAAAACAATCAGCAACTAACGTGCAATAAATCAAACACCAGAAAATAATACAAAAAGGGGAAAATACAGAGACATAGCAAAGAGAGGTGGCTTCAAAAGAAAAACGAGAAATTTACTGTTCATATGAATCCTTGTGATCTCCAGGTTGCTCTTCACCTGAGAATGGGATAAGCGCGATGTCATGGGCAGCGCCATAAGCACCAAAAATCTTCGAGTAAGGTCTTACGATTTGCCTGAAGCCAGAAATACAGCTTTGACCAGACATGAAATGTCCATGACCAAGGAAGCGACCAACTAGCTTTCCACAACTCAAAATTGAATCAGCCATTTCAGAAAGACCAAGTTGTTTATCGCTGAAGAAAACGGAGCTCTGTTTTGCAAGTAAACATATTCCCAAAGGTTAAGATGCCATGCCCACATAAATATCTTCACAAACAGATTGAGAATCAGAAGTAACCATCAAATTTCCACGCAGTGGGCACAAGGTGAAGAAAGATTTTAGATGCACATGCCAATGACTAACTTTGAAATTTTGGCCAATACAGAAATGAATTCAAATTTTAATCAATTTTATGACTAAACATAAACATGCATACCCTTCGTAGTTCGATTTAGGTGGAAGGGACGAAGTTACATTTAAATAAATAAAAAAATTATAACAAGTACTAGTTACATTTGCATTTGAGTTCATATAAGTATATAACTACTAATCGACTATAACCACATTAAATAAACCCATGAATGGCGTGCTTTTTCCACCTCAAGAACTAGCGATCTTATATAACATCTCCATCACTAAAGTGAATCAATCCTTAAAGGAACACTTATCATTTTCAACCAGTAAAACGATTCATGATATGTTGAGATTGTTTTTATGCCAGTAAGATACTTACTACACATAAGGGCAGACTAGTTATCAAACTAAGCTTCAACAATCCTAGAAAAGATTGTTGAAGCAGATCTGATGAAGCAAACACAATCCTTGAAAAATGACTTTACGTTGACCTATTTTAGATATTCATGTGCATTTAATAATAGAATTTTGGGAAAGGAAGTTGAATAATCATAACAAAAATGTGATCTTTATACATCAATAGGTAACTCTCCATCATCGAAGAGTATTCAATCAGCATATAGATCATACAACCAAACAGAATCTACAAACATTTCAGATGATGCCAATAACATCTCCACCCACCGACAAATCAGATTATCCGATCAAAACTCAACTAAACTCTGTGATATCTGGGTTTTTGTTGAATTGTGGCATATCTCACAGGGTTTATAATCTGATTTGGAGTGTTCTGATTGTATTAGATTTCTGTGATCTAAATGGGGTTTATGGGAATTCATTCATTAACCCACAAGTTGACGAAAACCCAGATCAGATTCAATCCAACTCAAATCGATACTTAGACAAGGGTCATCATCGATAATAGTTGAAATATTACTGAGATTGAATATGCAGTGAGATTTGTACCTCAAGGGGAAGAAGAGAAAAAACGGAGATCATCGGCGATGGGAATCACTTGCTTGATTGATTCTGAGTTCTGACGGTATTGGTGGCCGAGCTAATTGGGAATTTTGAATATATGCCCTAATTTTGGAGGCGTTGCT
>JAOVYX010018169.1:0-20652 GCA_035668315.1 Drosera spatulata | reverse complement strand
CGCTAAATTACGTATTTAGCGACGAGGTTTTTAGCGACGGACTATTTCCGTCGCAAATCCGTCGCTAAAAGACATTAACGACGGATATTTGAGTTTTAGCGACGGAATTCTTCCGTCGCTAAAACGAAGAATTTTTGTAGTGCAAATGAGGGATTAAGTTCAGACAAAAAACAAACAAGGAAAGTGCAACAGCGCACAAAATTTGGATTATAATTTTGGATATGTTATCGAAGTTGGTAGAATTTTTGTGGAATTAAAATTATAGGGTGAACATACGACAGAAATTTAAAGATATGATCTGTAATTATAGTTGATCTATCGAAAGTAAACCTTTAGGTTTTGTTAATACAATGATAATTGTCATATCTAGTTTCATCTTTTTGTTAATTAATGGTTATAAAGATTTGGGAGTTACAAAGTCCTATTTAATATCTATCGTGTGAATGTGCTGGAGAAAATCTGGAGATTGTTTGGATACATAACAAATTAAGAGAAAAGAGGAGCAGACTCTAAGAGACAAAGAAGACGCTGAGGAAAAGAGGAGTTTGATCAAGATCAAAATCTGGGAAGGAGTGATACATATTTATAGGAGTTGGATTAACGAACTAGATATTTGTTTTGTGTTATTTTGGTATCCTGTATATTTTATTTCTTTAACTCGTCGTGACAGCATTTAATTTGTGGATGTTATTTTCCTTGGTTATAAGCTTTCTTTGGTCCTCGACGATCATGCTTGTCACTGCTGCGGTATACACTCCCTTGTACTTAATTTTTGTCCTTGTTCTTTCTGTTTTCGTTCAGGAATCACGTGCCTGTTAATTAAGGTTGATCAGAGTAGAACGGAAGTTCAATGTATTTTGGATAGTATAGGTTGATGTAACGGGTGTCCCTACCAACTGCATTGAAGTTGCATGATATTAAATATATGTTGAGTTTGGTTGTACTTGATTTGGATTATAATGACTTATCTGGAATATGAGTTATATGTCATAATTCGCGTGCGATCACATCTTTAAAATTTAAGGATATGACACAAAATCTACCGAAATTGGGTGAAACACGCTATAAATAGATAATCTCATTTTTTACGAAAGATATCTCCTCATTTATTACGTTCTTTATTCAATTCGTCTCTCACTTGTTTTTGGGACTGACTTGAACGTCGAAACGACGAAATGTCGATCTCTCGTCTAACGCGGTTTAATTGGTTTTGGCGTGTAAAGTCGGTCTCACCAGGACTCCCAATCCTGTCGGTTTACTCAAACCAGAGGATTCCGTGCGATCTATCCCATACTAAATGTGACAAACAATACTAATATGATAGTAATAAATTATAAACTTGTTCAAGCATTGATATATACTACAGTATGTGATAGTAAATGCGACACAATACACGTATCTACTCTGCATTGGATTCCATTTGCTCTAAAGTCAATAGAATAAACAACATTTTAAAAAATGGAGTGGTCTGTGCAACTGTGCATGCCACTGTGCCCAAACAAGAAGGATTGGCACTCTCATGCAGCCTCCTCATTGGGAGAGACAAATGGATGTGAAGTTAAAAAAGTGGGAATATTTATGTCATTGGAAAGGAGCCAAAGTATGTCGGCGACGTGCCCGTCGATGGAATTACTGTATACTAACAACCAAGAAAATGTCGCTTCCTACTTGACAAAGATCACACAAATATATTGCAGATAATATCATAAAAAGAAAATTGACCAAACCAAAGAAATGGAAACTATATCAAAATAGATTTCAGTTTAGTATGATTAAAAATTAAACAACAGCACTCGGAGTTTTGAACTTCGTTAAACATACGCATACATCTTGAACATCGAGATAATAGAACATCACGTTAAGAAAGTTTCGGGTTACATTAATTTGGGACAAACAAAAAGTAGACAACTACGCACCATATCGACCAATCTTTGAGCATATGCTCTCAGTGAGTTCTTAGTTAGTGGGGGAAAATGTTTCTAAATATTTCTGTTGATGGCAATTAACAGTTACAACTGTTGATGTAACGGTGTTCGATTTAATCTGGATTGATCTAGTGGTGTTCGACTCAACTTTCTTCTTGAAGGTCTCGGTTAAAGATTTAACCGATGCTGGTGGGGGGCGTCTTGCCAATGTACGGGGATTAGTTGAGATGCGCGCGAACTGATACGAACACCCTCGTCATAAAAAAAAAAAAAACAATTACAGCTGTTGAATCTAATGAGGCTGGCATCACATGTATTGTTGTAAGTATATGCGTGATGCCAAAGCAGCAACAAATCATTCCAATCTTGGATCCGCTGCCCGATTGTCTTCCTACAATAAAAATTAGTCACAAATCACATGATATGTTTCACTAAGATCAGAATAGATATTTGCCACTGTTAACCTCAAATGGACCTCGTCATAAACTATTTGTACTGACCTGGTCACATTGTTCGCTAAGACATACTGGGCCGGCCCATTAAAAAGGCATATCTGATTGGGTTTATCTTGCAGCCCATTCGTCTCTGGACTGGGCAAGTCACTTCTCAGTTCACACAATCACAATCAGTTCACTCTCGACGGCGGCGGCGTCGGCCGCCGGAGAAGAAGACGTTTTCCGACCAAGCGCATCGATCGCTCCTCATGCGATTCGTGGCCGGAATCATGTCGCTCTTGATTCTAGCCGGAGATGGAAAGGAGACGAGGGTGTTGGAGATCGAGGCGGGTGTTTGTTTGAATCATGCTTGGCGAGGTGAGGAATCTGGACCTCAAGTGTTTGTTGGACTCTGTTTTGGTATGTCTTCGATCGTGATTTCTTGTTTGGCGTTTGAATTTTAATATTGTTTATCGGTTTTCTTGTTCTGTTATCGGTTGTAGATTTTCCAGTTTTGAACATTCATAACTGAAGTCTCAAGGGGAAGATGTGAGAATCGAGGAGTTTTAGAGGATAGAAATCATGTTTGATAGGTTAGAAATGTGTAGCTCCAAAGCTTCAGCTATTTGGTCAGTTATTAACTTACTAGTAATCGTTGCGTTTTACGGAGCATTTATATATCAAGAATTTGATTAAGGAGAACTGAAAGCATGAATCATGTTGGTTACTGCAAGGATTTAGGATCCGCTCCTCCTTTGATTTTTTGTTGGATTCCGTTCCGATAATGGAGTACTCATCAGTCGTCGTCGTCATCTTCATAGGTTACATGGCCAACAATCACCAATGAAATTTTCGTTGATACTTCGTTGTCTGATTATCCTTCTATGAGGATCGCTAAATGTTATTAAGGGTGTTCGAGTTTTGAAACCTATCGGCAAAGAGTGTTAATGGTTGGACTGGTACTTGCGTCATGAATTTGCCCAAGCATCAATGAACAATGTTTCGGCAAGTGATGGCTTTCATGCAATCATGAAATTGCTGAGGGTGGGTATGTGTATTTCTCTTGTTTAGATGAAGGATGCCCCTCAATCTCTTTACTGGAGCAAGCTTGTTAATAGTACTGTAGTGGATCAGAGATATATCTTGATAACTGGTGAACTTGATAATGGTTGAACACTTGATGACATGGGATTACCCTCATTTCAAATCCGAAGTCTTCCAGCAAATGCTATATATTAAATTCACTAGTTCATTTCTTGTTACAGTTCAATTTCTACACTTCTCTTGGAACTTCTTTCTTTCGATGAGATTATCACAAGCATGTCCCTCAACTTCCGTCTGGTGTCGCATTTCAGCTTCTCTTGTTTCTTCTGCAGTCATGAACAATGAGTCTGTTCTGCATTTCTTTGTCCGACTTGCTTTCTGTAAAGGGGAAGATCATCTGCTGGGGTGAAATGAAATCATCAGGTTTCACCGAATCTGAAGATGCTTGCTAGATATCCGAGCAAGTTTCCCAAGCTCCTTAGGAGTTTTGGGCAGGTCACATTGAGTTGATGAATATAAGACTGTTGCGGATGTGTAAAATTCATTTGCCAAAGGAAAATAGCACTGTGCCTTTGGAATCATAAGTGGGGAGCAACATCATACGACTTTCCTGGATAAATATAAGAACTGGAAACTCTCGATGTTTTTGGCCTGGATGGGTGTCGCATTTCAGAATCCTCGGCTTTAGCCGCTTCAGAGCCTCCTGTGCAAGTCAGAGAGGTCTCGTCGATGGAAACAAAAGTATGCACGGAAGTTCCTTCACTGCATTGTTGTTAATTGCGATATCTGAGAGGTCGACGACCTGAGCGTGGTTTCTCATGTTATTCTGCCGATACAGAGACTTTGAAGTCCATGGCTGAGAATTACGACCCGAGTTCTTGGAAGAAGTAGAATATTATTAAGGCACCTCCACTCCAGCGATTTTTCAGGTAACTTTTTTCTTCTTGTATAAATTTTTGCTCTATAGTTATATGAAAAAATGGGTTGGTCTAATGGTGTTCGAGTCAACCTTCTTCTTGGAGGTCTTGGGTTCCAATCCCACTAATCTCAAAATCCATGTTGGCTACGCCCGTTGACTTCGGTCAAAACTTTACCCGATGTTGATGGGGGGCGCCTTGTCAGTGTCTGAGGGACTAATCGAGGTGCGCGCGAACGGGTCCGGACATCCTCGTCATGAAAAAAAGAAAAAATTGAGCGAAGTTTTTGTTTTATACTACTAGTATGATTAGTTTCTTGGTAAGATATGCTAGTGGGAAAATTCTTTTTCGATCCTGTTATCTGTTATTGCCTTGGTGAATCTTCCTTATGTGCCGAAAGGCCCAAAATGATTAGAAACCCCTTTCAGCTCTCAACTTTAGACCTTTTATTTACAGTCAAAGATAACTAGTGCAATTCTAGAAATAATTGCTTGGCCAATGCACACCAATCTCTCTATGGTATTGTAAAATCATAGTGCCTTTTAGGTATGGATGATTGCTTAGTTTTCTCAAAAAGGGATAGGCAAGGGACGGTCCTTTCACTCCCTGCACCTTCCTTGTTGGTTATCAAACTGCATGATGATTGTGAAAGAAGTCCATTGAAAGGGGGAAAAGGTCATTGCCTTCAACTACCCAGCTGCCTCTACCGAGCTAAATGTTACATACTGATTAAATGAAGCATTAATATCCTTAAACAACTACAACAAGAAGTGACCCAGATGTTCACATCTAGTTAGGGTTTGAAAAGGACAAACTGTACATAATACATAGTTTGAGCCTTGTTGCGAACAACAGAGATGTTATTTCATAGCGCCTTCATGAACCCATGATAAAATTACTGTCATTAAGAAACAATGGATCGGATAGTAACTCTTGATAACATTACTATCTTTATGGAAGTAGGATGAAACGATCACCACTAGATTCAATTCATTAGTGCCAAACTCCTGAAGGATGAAGAGCACTGGAAATCAATCTTTTTACATGAAAAAGCCATCCCTTCAACACAAATCTCACAATCCTCCAATAACATGTCATAGGGAGAACATGAAAAACCCTTCAGTAACAATACCAAATAACCCCTTCTGAGTTACTGAAGCTCTTATCTCAAAAAATTGAAGCAAAAACATCCCTAGTGTCGTCTTCCTTCACACGCAGACACACATGAAAGCAAGAAACTAAGAGAAACAATTTGCGTGTCCCTTTCGACTTATCAATATTAACTCTATAGCTCCACATCTGAGCCATTTGATCCTTCATCACTAATCATCATATCCTGCATTTAGGCATGAGACAAGCCATTAGTATAAGTATAATCACCAGAGAAAGCAGATTAAAGAAGGGAGCAATTTTTTCTTTCTTCATTATACCTTGGCTGATTTCCTCACATTTTGGGGCTGATCATAGGGACAGGCATGTCTTTTGGGTTCAACAGCTGATGATCTTCCCATGGCAAAGCCATCATTCTTCTCTTGCTTTTTAGACCCAATGTGGGACTTTCTCAGACCCAGGAAGCTCTTCCACCTGTTAGCTCCCTTCGGCGGCTTGAGGGCGAACGCTCGCCCGCTGTCATCGCCATCATCCTCAACTAGGAGCTCATCTCTGAGAGTAGTGGTAGAACCATTAGCAGTAGCATTACTAGAACCAGCCCTCTGCTTCAATGGCAGCAACCTGCCCTTGGAGAAGAGCTCATCAGCAGTCATCATGGAGTAGTCACTGACTGAGAACTCAAAGTCAGTGGAGATTGGTGTGTCTCTGTTGCATCTCTCCTGTCTTATGATATTCCCTTGAGAATGTGCCTCAACAAAATCATTCGAGAAAGAAATCCTTGGGCTCATGGGCGCACCCCCGCCGACGCCGTTGTAGTCGGAGTTATACATATCTAAGCATGGCATGAACCAATGTTCATGGTAGTCTAAGCTAGGAATTACACCATGGAAAGAGAATACAATGGTGTGTGAGTTGATGAAGGAAGAAGAGTTGAAGGGCTATGGTGTGGTTTGGTGTGGTGAGATGCCCTTAATAAATTGGGAAAAGGTGGACCCTTGTGGGCATTGCTCACAGTAAACTAGATGTCTGTTACCTGTATTTTTATCAGACAAGGTGCCCGGGGGTGGTGGGGAACTGTGAATGAGGACTTTCTTTGAAATGATATATAGTCATAGATATGTGTTTCGTATTTTTGACTCCCATGCATGTCATGTCTTGGATGTGATATGTTTTGTCATGACATGCATGATGCACTGTATTCA
This sequence comes from Drosera spatulata, assembly GCA_035668315.1. Lineage (NCBI taxonomy): Eukaryota > Viridiplantae > Streptophyta > Magnoliopsida > Caryophyllales > Droseraceae > Drosera > Drosera spatulata. The sequence goes on along the minus strand of JAOVYX010018169.1, from coordinate 14,020 downwards.
ATCTAGCCTCTGTTGGAAGGTAGATACTTGGCTCTGCAGCTCCCCGTGTCCTGTGTTCTCAACATTTCAGGTAAAAAAACTTGGTACTAAATGCCATTGCAACTCAGTGTCATCTCATCATGTAGTAGATGTGGTTTGCAGTTTGTATGGTTCTCGTGAGATATTATGTGTTCTGCCCTCTCCCTTCATTGGATTTTATGTACCCCAATGAAGGATTCTGTTTTGGTGTGAGGTTGCTTATGGTATTCCTCCGCATCTTGGGTGCAATGCAGCAGTCGAGAGACTCTATTATGTTCTATCTATATTTTTTAGATTTGGGATTTTGACAAGTCTTGATGGGCACTTAGGACATCCTTTGTGCATTAAGACACCATTTGTGTATCCATAAATGCGTGCAATGCTCTGTAGATTGTGACTTGCGATATGGTGAAAGCGAGTTCTGTTGACACAATGTGTTTGATGTTTACATAATGTGCTTTTCTCACATTTGTGTAGTGAGTGATGTTGGCATGGAAAAATGCTCAAACATGTTCCTTAGACTCGAGGCTTGAACACTGCACTTACTATGAATAGCTGGTGACGCACTACTAATGAATCCAACTACTCAGGCGACACATTTACTCCCTTCTTGATTGCTTGAGACATTTAGCGGCTCCTCGGGCGATCGACTAACTGTTATTCCATGTTTTCAGGCCTAAGAAAGACTACAGGACCCACCGGCCACCGCCCTTTGGCAGTCCAGTTATCTCGTTAGAAATGTTCGCATCAAATTCGTGCGGATAACCGCATAAGTCCAAAGTCCGTGTGAAGGTACATACTATCCACTTGGTTTTCTGTCATAAGTTTGAGTTTTGTTTAGAGTAAGAGTGTGCTTGTGATTTTGTGTTTGGTAGAAAAAGGATGGAAAAGAAAGAAAAGTAGTCAAAATTCTTTCTCATGTGTGAGTCCTAAATAGGAAGAAAAAGAAAGGACTTGGAAGGAAAATGTGAAAGATTTTGGACATAAAATTTTCCTTCCCAAATCGGTGAAATTTGGAAGGAAAGGAAAATGGATTATTTGCATCCCAACTCACAAGCAAGGTGCAAATTTCTCGACAAACTCTTTGTCTAATAAGCATATAGAAGAAGGACCTATCTCTTGAAGTTGAACAGTTTGAATTTCATCCTCATGTTGTTTAGGCCTATCCTGGGCGTACTTTTTTTGTTGTTTAGGCCTGGAAATTCACACATGCTTGGTCGCAGTTCAAATGATACTAGTATTGATGGAGCAGTGAGGCAGTGTGGCCAGTGAGGATAGGAGAAGAGAGATGTGGTGAGTCTGAGCAGAGTGTCCCCTTTCTAAGGTGATGATTCCTGGTAAAAGGACAATAGACATTGCATTGCATGAAATACCATCCACGTAGTTATAAGTATATCAGGTCCATATACTAATGCTGTGGTCTACCAAAATCATACCATCTCGAAGGTGCTCTTGTTCAAAAATACAGAATTGGTGAATATTTATTCGGTTTAGTTCCAGTGTACACGTGGTCCTCGTCAGACCCTGCCTATAATATGGGAAATGCTCGGTTGTTGTTGTAGTTCCTGTTCTCAATCATTTGACCGTAGTGTTTACTGGGTAGAATGCTTGTGTGTCGACCTATAGACAGGAGGACTATGTCATTACCTTTTCCTATGTGTATTTAGCTTCAGCGTTTAAGCTTCTTTCGACCGTGCTGACAATGATGATACTGAAGAGTTATCACCGAAATAAGGTCGTAAAAAGTAGGAATCTGTCATCCAGCGTACTTCTGAAGGTGCTTTGCTCTGTTTGTTCCCAGAGGAAGATTTGAGCTCTGAGGTTTCCCTGGTTGGAGGTTATGGTTCCTGCATTCCTTGAGGTTTAAGCAGTTGCACATGAAAAGATAAGGACTACGGTTTTGGGCATCGTATCTCAGAAATAGATGTCATTGATCAAGGATAGACATGAAATGAATGTGACTCTGAAACAAGAAGTTTAGCTGGAGTTGGGGATTAGACTCGTATCGGCTATGCTCTCATTCTACATACAGCGGCACAGTGGTGTAAATTATATAAACTCTATCGTGAAAGAATCATTCTTCAGTATGATGCTAGTTTTTGGATAAGCGAGATGCAATGGAGTTCCTTTAAACTCTGTCAATCTCGGACTTACCTTGTTATTGTCAGGTGTGTAACGGAGTTGTGAAACTCAATAAAGTTGGGATATGTGAAGCTGGTGTAAGTAATAAACACAGGAGGACTGGACAGCAATGCCAATGGGTTCTTCATGAATTCTGGGTGGTTCTCTGTGGTGTTGCCTTTGACTGACTGCAGTTTGAGATGGTATGGTAAATGAGAGCACTTGAGAGCAGGCCAGGGAGGGAGCAGAGAGAGAGCAGGCCACTGGCCAGTCTCTCTGAGCTGGCTATCGATGCCGACTAATCACTCTTGGACCACGTGAACTTCCAATCCCGCCACTCTTCATGTTCAAATTTTCACACATTTAATGCTTCATACTAATCACTTCAGTACTAGTTATAGATTTATCTTATTGCATTATTATCGTTCATATTAGAAAACAGTCTTTTCGTTCGTTAGTATAACAAGATAAGACTATATTCATTGTTCTCTCCAAAGTTCAGACTCGTCTCGAAGAGAAAACTCGGGTGGGTTGCTGCATATTGTCATTTCTAATGACACAAATATGATCTGGTTATTCCTAGTACATTTTGTCCTCGTACATATTGCGAAGGTCCTTATCTAGTGAATTGGATAAGGGTTGCTCGTATGGACATATCTTTTCTGGTCCCCTAAGCTGTGACCAACATCCTGTTTAGTCACAAAATTGGACGGCAACGTGGTTGTACTCGATCAAATGCCCCTCCGTCATTTTTTCCCTGCGCAAGATATCCTGTATTTCTATTTTGAGGAGATAGAAAGTGCGTTAATGGAGTCCCGAGTATTAGTGTTAGCATGGTCGTATCGGAAATTGTGAATAACATAACTTTTACAGCTTATTGTAATAGAAGAAACCAAGCTTGTAAACTATTTAACCAAGATGAAGTAAATTGTAGTCCAATAAGAGTATAAATTCACGTATAATGCTTCTATTCGATACACTATTCATACAATGTCTTGTTATCTTCACTCGAAGGAGTATACAGCATCCCTAGGGGTATAGATTGTTGTGAAGAAGGGATGGGACTTCCTCGCTAAAACTAACCGTCTCAGATGAGGATAACGACACTCCATATGAGGCACGATATTCTTAATGTAGCATAATTATATCAAATATCGATCAGTGACATCAGCAGAATCAACAACCAAATGTCGATCGATCAGCCTGATGAATGGATGTCGATTCTTATATGCCAATGATCCATATCCATATTTCATATCAAAAACTACGCTACTATAAGTATATCTTGTCTCATTATATACTTGTATCGTCTTCATATTCATTCATCACTGAAATCCCATGTCATCACCCATGACAGCATCGGCGCCACCAGTCAGCTGCCTCGCTCGTCGGGCCTCTTGGGCCCAGTCCGTTCTCATAAGCATCACTGACATCAAAACAGCACAAGTCACCTGGGCCCCCAGCAGGCCCAACCACAAGCCCAACAAGCCCAAATGGGTCATGAAGCCCAACGAAACAGCAACAGGCAGCCCAACTCCATAGAACGCACCCAGGTTGATGTTTGCGCCCAGCTTCGGCCTCGCGCTTCCCCGCAACACACCGCATAAGGTGGTCTGAGGACAGTTCCCGAGCTCACACAGCCCGAGTATGGGCATCGCCGCCGCCACCAACGCCACAATGCTAGTGTCTCCGGTGAACAAACGGCCCCACGTGTTCCTCATAAGGACCGTGAAGAGCAACGCCATTAAGCTAGTCAAAGTTGCACATGATAGCGTGATCAAAGAAGAGGTCTTAGCGCAGCCTGGATTACCAGCACCCAGCTCGTATCCTACCCGAGTCGATACAGCAAGTCCCATGGCCCATGGAAATATGTATATTAGGGAAGTGACTTGGATGAGAATTCCCATTGCAGCGACCGCATCAGAAGCATTCGGTAACAGACCGGAGAGCACGATCATGAACTCATACCACCACCACTCCAAGCAAACAGAAACACAGCTTGGGATCGCAAGACGTAGGATGGGTCCCCATTCTTTGAAACACTCGAAAGACCAGCCTTGCCATGTTTGTTTATAAATCCCCGTCCCCCATAGGTATATCAGCATAACTATAAGGAGGTTAAAGTCCGTAACTGCTGTTGCGATGGCGACACCACGGATTCCTAGGCCAAGATGAATGGATAGCAGGTAGTTGGTAGGGCCGTGAAGGAGGAGTGCAAAGGCGGCACCTGTCATGAGAGGTAAGGTGATTTCCTGTGACTTGAGGTATATTCTAAGGGGGTTGATGAGGCACTGGAAGATGAGATCAGGGAGGCAATAAGCCAAGTAAGTCGCCGAGACAGACGAGATGGCAGCCTCTTGCCCAAGAAATGAGAGGATCGGTCCCACGTTGAGCCACAGGACAGAAATGGGTATGCAGATGAGGAACAGGATGACAATGGTGCGCTGAAGGGTTTGACCCATGAGATTCCATTGCTTCGCCCCACGTGCTTGGGAAGATATTGCATCCATGCCCATGGCAAGGCCGGAGAGAACTGAGTAGCCGGTGATGTTGGCAAACCCTATAGCAAGAGACCCACCGGCCAATGCTTCTTTTCCTAATCTGCCCATGAATACCATTGACATGGAAGATTTGCCGTACGTGAGTAAACCTGTAACTATTAATGGCAAAGCTATGAGGCATAGCTGCTTGATCTCCTTAATCACCTGTCCGCTCAGGAAAAAGTCACAGGAAATATCTTAGCAAACTGAGACACAAGATGAATTTTAAAGCAAAAAGACGACAGAACGCAGTGATCAGCCTAAGATGTCATCATAAACACAAAACACAGACCTCGAAGAAATTGATGTGCCTGGGGTGAAAGTGATGAGAACTATCTGTCGGGTCAGAGCATTGCAGAAGCATCATGTGTGAATCGTTTTCCTCAGCAGCCATGGCCGTGTCAACCGTTATCTTCCCTCTTTCTTTTTTTGCAATTCCACACTAAGGAAAGATAAGATTGCACTGCAGAATATCAACCTAAAAGGCAACAGAGCGATCCGGAAACAGAAAATGGAAAGAAACGAAGACAATGATCAAGGAGAAGAAGCAAGATTTGAGAAAACGAATAGAGTCAGAGTCTTATACTACAAAGGTGATATGAAGAAACTGGCCAAAGTACAATCAAGTGTGTCTATCTGTCTATGAGTTGTGGTCTGCTGGTGAGCGTGGTGAGGTTGGTTAGAGTTTTGTAGTTTCTCTGAAGACGAAGATGAAGAAAAAACAAGGAAAGAATCCTGCACTTGGCATTGATATCAGATGCTCCAATGGATCATGGCGATTTTTGACTCCGCTTTGCCCAGTTTTGTGTTTTGCTTTCTTTGCTTGATCAAGCTATATTGTCACCTGCGAATGAGAAATGTGACCCCGAAGGTCGGGGTTAGAATATATCAAAGGAGATGGTCATGGTTGGCCCCAGAAAGAACCATATTTAGCTATAAATGGTATAAACCAACTCTTTCCCACAAATTAATCAAAGATTAAGAGAACCATTATCCTTTTACGTATCAATATCACATCGTGAAATCTCACTGACGATCTTCTGTCTCGTCATTACATGACCAAGTGAAAAGATTACATTTCGATTTGGATCCCACTCGTAATAATTTCTTGCCCGTGTGGTGATCCTTTACCATTTATAACAAGTGATAGAAAATATCGAACTAATCAAGTTCTTAAACATTTAAAACATGCTGGTTGGATACATGATCATCATCATTCAAAAACAAACTTACCGTTGGAACGGGAATGTCCCAAATTGTGGCAATGCAATATTCGATAAGACACGTGCGTAGCAGTAGTCAGCACGTTACGCTAACGGATTACTTTTGGCCAAACAAGAAAAGTAGGAACGACGATCTTTTTCACGAGGAAGTGCACGCATGATCATGTAACGGTATGATAACACATGCCGCACATAGGTAGAGTAAAAGAAGATTCACAATCAACAGAGAATTTCTACCATGAGGCTCTAGTTTCATAAGCTAAAGTTGCATAGCTAAGTTCAGATTCAGTGTTATCATTGCAACAAGTGAAGAATGAAATTTACTGCAGGCATAGCGAAACAGAATGGTATTGCATATATGGCAAGCGGCAACTTCGTGGCAATGAGAGAATTTGAATGACAATATCTACCTGAGAACGTAGTTGCACTACAAGAATTCTGCTCATAAAGAGAAGTAGGGAACTTCATCAAAGTTGTATACCATAATATGCTGGCATAAGCATTACCTTCAATCATATATATATTGACTAATTAATGCCATCTACTTTCACCATGTTGCTAAAGTAATCTCAAAGAATGTTTTCATATCCTTGCTAAAAACGGTGTAAAAAATTGCACTCCACTTATTATCTTGACGAGACTGCTATGGTTCTCAGACATACAGTGCGAATTTCTCTGGATTTTGAACCAACATAAGAACTTATTTTGCTATGGATTCTGGATAGTCGATCAAATCAAAAGATCATCGCATGGTGGAAACATACTCTTCTAAAATCACCCAGGCAAGTGGTACACATCCAGATAGGAAATGGCCTCAAAAAACAAAATGTATTCTGTTTCAAGAAAGGGTCAAATCTTGCCACTTTTGGACATGAGATCTTCCTAAGGCAATGAAGTTCAACTTTCGACCAGAGCCGAATCTCGAAATAAAAGATATGCCTCTTATCCAAAAAGGCAGAAGATTATTCTCAATGTGTCACAAAGAGTACTACGAGTTCAAACAACGTTACAGGCCGTTATTGTTCTCTAGTCCAAGAGATAACCCAGAATGATTTGTTCTCTAGTCGAAGAGATAACCTTAAATTATATGAGCCACAAAATTATACCCCAAAGCCATCAAAACGGGTGCAGAATAAGAAAACCCAAGAGAAATCCTGAGACCAAAGGATAGCAGGATAGTCATCCTGAAATTCCTTGGACTCTTTCTATTCTTCCTTTCACTTAGGATTATTCTGACAAAACCTTTATTATCACGGATGTGAGGTATGCAGTTATGTTAGGGTCCTAAAATAGCAAGTTAAGACAGGTTCCAACACCGTGTCCTGTTTATATTGACGAGCATAAAACATAAGAGGGCATTAGCATTAGCATTAGGAACAAGATGACACAGCATTTACTTTGGCTTAGACTGGGCAGTGGGCAAAGGCAATAACATAAGAGGGCGTGACTAGTGCGAAAGCCAGCCTTCTCTTAGGCAGAAACTACAGTAATTTTGGATACAGCCTCCACGGGAATGTAATGCCTAAAACTTTTAGTTCAACCTTATGGGCCAAAGGAAATATCTGAGTCATTGAGGATTGAAAATATAACAGAATAGAGAAATCCCTATGAATTACAATTTGAGCCGCCAAAAAGAAATCATTTGGATTTTGGATATTATAAATTTTTGGGACTATCAACTTGAACTGAACATGTTATTTGTTACAACATCACCTCTTTAATTCCATGCTGCTAATCTGTTAAATCAAAACTCACTGTTTCCAACACAAATGTAACTTAGCAACTAGGGGAAAAAAAGAGAGTAAAACCACAGCAGCTAGAAAAGGTAGACTGTGAATCAAATGATCTAAACTGTAGAACAAAATCACATTGTCGGGGTATGCATTGATACCTGTAAATACTTGCAGGATTTAGAAGAAACAATGAAGAAGTTTCGGCAGCAGTGTCATCCATACAGGAAACCCAGAACGAGCTTGGGTGTGCAGCATGGTCATAACATCTCGGAGACCTGTAGCAGTAAGTTGTATAAGAGCAAAAAAGAACCGTAAGTATGTAGACATGGATAAACATTAAAAAGCACATTCATAAGCTCAATGTCAAACTCTTTGATCCATGGCTCATGCTGCCAGTCCCATGCTCTGCGTCATGCTAAGCATGACTAAGCAAATATACATATAGAAGACCCCCACAGTAGAAGAAAAGAGAAAAGAAGATTAAGCTTACATTAATAGGCATTTCAGCAATGATGAGATTCATGCTTTCTTCAAGGCTTCTGAGGCTCATGACCTCGTCTCCGACCACCATGTTGATCACAATCCCATCTGCACATAATGTTAGGTAGGATATTGCACCGTCAATGGGCAAACAGAAATTAGAGCTATTGTAAAATTTGAAGGGAAAAGGGATCAAGCACCTGGAGCTAAACAAGTAGCCGTCCGCCTTGTGTATATCTCCTGCAAGCATCATCTCATGTCGGATCAGAAGGCAGTACAAATATGTCCCACCAACTTGGCAACAAAAAATCAAGTACAAATTTTCTGAAATGCAATAGACATGATGTTGTGGTATACATAAACTTGAAGCCTAGAGGTATACTACAATTCTGTTAACAGAAATAGCCATGTTTCAGAACTTGAGGTATGTTAAAAAAGGTGCTGTCGGGCAATGAGTTATTGACAATCGAGGAAAGCATTGCATCCAGAGTTCATTCTCTTTTCCCAGGATTGACAACCAGTTAGGATTGCAAAAGCTCGGGAACACATTCTATTGCACCAGAAGTCTAATATAAATGCTTCTCGGTTATTCTTAATGGGGAACGAAGAAGCACCTTCTTTGCAGGTAGCTCATAGTTGATCAGAACACGAGCAGAGAGTTGAGGCTCCCCGGAAGAAAAAATTGGTAGGCAAGCATCTGTCGCAATGATCATATGAGACTTCTCTGTTCCACCCGTTTCATCTTCAGCATCTCCTGCTTGAGTAAAGATATTTTGATGCCATTTCAAGGTCGCACCATAGAAATTCTGCAAAACTTCTGCTCGGTCTGTTTCTGAAAGATCAGCGTACTGGGCACAGTACATAATAAAAAAACATGTTAAGAAATTGCCTATAACAGCACATGGGTACAGTCCAAAGTTCAATCAGCAATAAGTGGAAGTTGATTGGACTATTTTTTCACACTCCAAGCGTTCCGTTTTTCCCTGTCTCTGTCTATGTTGTAGAAGTAGTATCTTACTATACGGGCTCAAGCTGCATTTTATCAGAATCGCTTACAAAAGAAACTAAGACAGCTACACAAAGCAAATCCGTGAAAAAGATCTGAATTCCAAATCACAGTGAAAACGATACTCCCTTGGAAACCTTGAAAATGCAACTAGTTAAAGAAGAATATCTACGCTTTTTCCCCTGCAGTTCATTGCTAAATCCTCTATTTTCTAAACTCTAGGAACCAAACCACTTTACAAAATTTGGTCAACCAAATGGCAGACTTAAAACTTCTGAGGTTTCAGCACCATAATAGTACTACATAACGTTCCAAGATATCAAACACTACATACACCTACACAAATTTTTTAAGAGGAACCAAATCAGGTTAGAGAATCCGATAACCATGTGACAGACGAAGACCTCCGAGGTTCCATCACTTACATTGTCAGCTAACATAATATCTCACATTCAGGATCTTAAAAATTTAACTCACTGAACTTTCCAAAGAAATGTACTAGAGATATATACCACCGCCGCCGACGAAATGAAACCAAGTCCAGAGACACCGTAACAGACGGCATCGAGCTCATCACGTGAACTAAAACACACAACAATAGGCAATCCCGGCCTCCTTCCTATCACTCCAAGCAGATCCACCAACGTTTCCTGCACAATGTCACACAAAACCTCACAAAACAACACAACGAATCAAATGCACTTGCAAGCAGATGAATCGAAGGCGAAAATGAGTGTGGTACCATTTTGAATTGGATTCTGTCGACGGCGAGGTAGAAATGGCGATTGTTGCTGCCAGAAAAAGGATCAATCAGATTAGGGTTTGCTCAAATGCAAAAGCCGAGGATGGAACAGATAGAGATTAGAGAGAGAGAGAGAGAGAGAGAGAGAGAGAGGAGACCTGGAATTGGAAGGTGAAGGAGATTGGGATTCTGCTACAATGGAGTCGATCGCCATTGTTACCGAGATTTGACGGAAACAGAATCGGTGCCGGATTTGTTTTGCTGCTTCTGTGTTCGTTCTGTTCTGTTTACGGTTACCAGTTAGCAGTTGCCCTGGCCTCTTCTCGGTTATTCGTCTAATAACTCGATCTAAGATAAGACTAGACTGGAGGATTTTTTTGATTGGCAGAAGATCTCTAATTTCGTCCAACATCTTTCTTCATAAGTTTTTGTGAACTCATGATACTTTTTTCCTGATAGTTAAAGTACATCATCAAAGATATATGCATTCCATAAAACAGGAAATTGGCTTGTGAGATCCAACAATATCGACAATCAAACAAAAAAACCAATAGACTAAACATCATCATAACATTGTTTTGTTACGATAACAATTTAAGTTATGCATTTCAATCTTGAATTAAGATAAATTTATCATATCGTTAAGATAAAAAATAAAACTTCTCAAAATACGTATTGAATAATATAAAAAGTCAAACTGTTATATGTATATTGGGGCATAAAGAATATTAAATAAGATTTATTCTCTATATTTTCGAACGACCCTAATAGATAAATGCTACATATATTGTAGAACGAAGTAGTATCTTTATTGCTTTTCTTTTTTCTCTTTTCTTTCTGTTTTTAAGTTCAATTTCAATTTGCTTATGCGATTGAGTACCTAAAAGTTGATCTCAAGTTGAGGAATATGCTAGACCAAAAGCATATACTAATACAATGTTGGAGGATCTTAACGAGTATTGTTCATACATGAGCATGTTCGGTTGATATTAAACAACAACAATATCCAGGCATTGCTAAATTATCGACAAAGCCCATTATAACCATCTATTACGATGTGAGGTTTACGCACATCAATTATATGAGAAACCATGGAGTGATGTATAAATTACAGAGATACTCCCTCGCATTAGGCTAATTTTTTGGAATTTGGCTCTTTTCTTGAGCCTTTAGAGTCCGGAGTGAAAGCCGTCCAAAGTGGTCACCGTAGTCCTTCAAGGACCAAAACGGATAAGGGTTGTCTGATGTTTGATAAGGCTCAGAAGGAAAAGTCTTATTTGATCTGCAAAGAGTCAGGAATGAAGTCATCCATGAACGTGCGATTCTCAAGAGGTGACGAATGGGATTGGGATCTTCTTTTGGGTTTTGGGCCTTACACTATCATTCTCATGCATCGAATTTTGTATACTTGTACATAACACAAGAACGTTAGAAGCACAAACACCTGTTTACTATGAGCAAGAAAACAATGTCGAACAAACACAAACACCCAAAACCATCTTGCTGGGCAACTCACTTCGCAAGTCGCAATCGAAGTACAAAAGTTTATTAAGTTTAAAGTTAGCTAAGCTAACAAGCTAAGCTAAGCGTTACATAACATAAAACAACATGATGGGGACAATGCTACAATCAGACAAATCAAATAGGCCAAGTACTTCCTGCACCTCTCGGGTCGGGTCGGGTTGGATTGGGGTTGGATCAAGTATGAAGATTCAATTAAATTTGCCTAAACAAATCCATTAGTTAGATCGATTTTGTCACTGATTAGCCAATCATAATTTCCCCGAATCAAGAACGACATGTCCTCGGTCTTGACTTTGTGACCCTAACAGAACAAGCCACCACTTGTGCCCATCGTCTCAGCCTCGTTTTCACCGTCTCGGGATCATCACCTGCAAGCACAGCCACACTATTCAATGCAGTACACACAAAACCACTAGCCCTTTTTTCCATAAACTTTTGTTTACGGTATATCGTAAAATTCTGGTGTAACAAAAAGTCGAGTGACAAATTTTCCCAAAATACATTATTAATAATACTAGTGTGTGCTTAGTAGTTTTATTAGATCGGGAAGTGAATATAAACACACACAAGAAGTTCTCATCGTTAATGATTCGATGCAATTGCGAAGAACAGTCAATCAAGTAAAGAAACCATAGTGATACAGTGGAATAGTAACTCCCAAAAAAATCACCAATATTTCTCACCACACATACCAATCAAGGAATGTGAAGAGATTTTTGTTCAACTACACCACCAATGTTTTAAATCAATAACAAATTTAGTTAAAATACGCAGTAATCAACTCACCGTGAGAGTACATGGTGAGAGAGCTACAAGATGAAGACGGCGACGCCACCTCGGGCGACACCTCCTCTGCCGCCATCGACGACCCCATCACGACCTCATTATACTGCCGATTCACCTCATAATAAAACTCCAACGCGGGAAGAGTCATCGACAACCTCTCATCAACCATCTCATCAGCACGCTCCACCTCGAACCCGAGCCCCAACTCGATACACGCTCTCAGTTCCTCGATATCATCTTCCGTCAAACTCTTCGTCCTCCGACGAAAACTGTCCTTCCTCCTCAGCCACGCCTCGTCGCGGTGGCTGTACTCCGACGACGACGACCACGTGTTCTGTTTTAAAAGAGGAGCCGAGAATCGCATCTGCTGAGGCGGCGGCGGCGATGATGATGTCATGGTGATGTGAGGATTTGTGAGAATGGTGTGAGAGACGATCTTGGAGGCGGGTGGGGAGAGATATGCGAGGAGAAGAATATGGGAAATTTTGCGGGATTTGTTGAGGGAGCAAAGGAGGGGGAGGGGAGAGTGGGGTCCAGTGAGTTTTATGAGTGTGCTTCGTTGGTTTTGGTCAATGTGACCTGGCTTTCCTTTTAGTGATTGAGTGGTGTCCTTTTTTTTTTTCTTTTTTTTTATGACGAGGATGTTCAGTTCGAAATCAACGGACGTGATCAATCTGAATTTTGAGATTGATTGGTTTGAGTGATGTCTTTATATTTAAATAAGGAGGAATTATGCAAAATTTCATGAGTGAGTTTTACTTCACATAGTAATATTCAAAATCTTTTAACATATATATGGATATCCTAAATGAAAATCATATATAATTTGATACCTATTCTTTAACCTAACCAAACCATACTTACAACTTAACCCAATCAATTTCTCTCTAAAAAACATCCAGCCTAGCAAAACCCTAATTTTCTTCGCTCCCCTCCTACAAACTATCACGCCATAGCCTCTGAACTGTCTCTCCTTCTCTACGTCGCACGTTTCTCCTCAACCACCCACAACTCAGAACCGTTCCACCTTATCCCTCAACCAAATTCGACCCTGAAACCGTCTCCTTCTAACTCTCTAACATCAAACCTCGTCCCTGAACAAACTTTCTCAACCATTTCTCATCAACAATGATTCCCAAAAAGAGAACTGCATCGAAATATCATGAATCGGTCAGGAAGTGTGCGAAAAAGGATGGGTCTTCGAAGGAGACGAAGATGACTCAAATTGTAATTAGGTTTGTGAGACTCAAATTGTAAAGTTTGATTCATCAATTCTTCAATGACATGCATGATTCATCAAATCTTCAATGACATGCACTGTATCTTACTGGATTATGCACTATTTTTTGATCTGTAACTCACAGAGCAGGACATCGGCGAAGAGAAACTAGGCTAAGGCCAAGGCAAAAAAGAAAGTGACAATTTTGCAAATAAGGTGCTCTCTTTCTTATTTCAGTGACAAGATACAAACGTTAAAGAGTGTTGTTTCATCCGCATGTATGGCTAAGCTCAGAACCACTCCCTTTCATCGATTTTTAGACACTCCTCCTCGTCACATTAACATACCCTGGTTGAAGGGGATTCTGGACTCATTTAGTGTCCAATCATTAGGGCTCGTGGTTGGGGTTGAGCAAAATGTAGTTCTACTTATAAAAAAAACAAATTTCATTGGTTGTGGGTTTGAGATCGATTGGTTTGAATGCGAATTGCCAATCAAGATTGGAAAGCTCATGTAATACCTGAGAATTTTGGAAGTTTTGAAATGAATACATAACGTTACGATTTTAAAATAAATCATGCCAAAAGGTTATATATTTAAATCTAAGAAAATATTTGATTAACTAAAT
>JAOVYX010018168.1:0-20652 GCA_035668315.1 Drosera spatulata | reverse complement strand
CCCCTCACACACAAGTGCGAACACACAAAAAACTGTACCACTCATTATGAAATATGAATTCCCTAAACCCTAAAGAAACTCGAAGACACGATTATATTCTTGTCGTTCTTATAATGGGTTCTCCAAATTGGAATATTTTATTCCTTGCAACAAACCTAGTGATTCTATCCAAGTTTTTAAGATGAATTTCGAAATTATCAAGTTATATGGTTGATTTACCTCAATTCTATCAAATAGTTTTTTTTTTATAAAGACACTTTGGAAAGTATGCGGTACCAAATTTGAGGTAGTTCATTGAGGTCTTTGGAACCTTCTCCAAAGTAAAGAGGGTGCCTGGAAAACAATTTTGCGTATTGCAGAATTTTCTTACAACAATTCTGTTAATTGTTTACCTAGCATGAGTCCATCTTTGGTGTCCACGAATATTTCCAGGTTACCACCATTAATCTTGTGCTCTTTCCCTGGATATTCATTTGTCTGAGCCTGTCAAATCTTTTGCGTTCTGCATTCATGACATCCATGCTGAGGTTCACAAAAAATATATGGATTTATATGCGTTATAATGTTGCATCTGTTGTACTTCAAATTTCAAAATAGTTCAAGAAGGTGGTTGTGTCATTGTTTATTTACGACCTGAGTGATATCCTAGAACAATATATTAAAAACTTTACGTGAGATCTATTGACCCTTAAATCATAGTTTGAAGTTACAAATATGATTATTTACTAGATCTAGGAGATGATATGATTATTAGTCTTGATTTTAATGCAGAAGACTTGTCACCACATTGATGCTCCTAACTCCTTCGAGCCTTACTTTTTTGTCCACTCATGCTTCTACTAGTGTCCAACTTCTATTACTCACATGTTGTCCCTAAAAGCATTTACCATCGAGAGTCAATTTTTGATGAATTTGTTGCATCTTCACGTAGAGGATCTTGTCACTTTCTTGTCAATTAGAATGGCTTACCTGATTCACAGAATACATGGCTCTCAGCAATGATTTCCGTGCTATCGGTTGCAATGTGCTGGAATGTTGAGTTAAATATTGCAGAGAGTTCTTCTCATGCCGACAGAAATTATGGCATGCCATCTTTGATTTTTTAAAAGCATAAACTTCCTTTCTCTATTCCATCACATTTTACAGGTTACAACCTATGCAATCATCAATTCATCATCCTTTCATATCATTTCACATGCCTTACATAACAATACCAGAAGATCATATGTTGCAAAAAGTATGTCAGAACTCAACAGTTACTAGGAGCAACCTATGTATGGCCCTCGTAATTCTTCTTGTAAGTTTTAAATTGTAATAACCAGAGGTCGCTGCTTTTTTCCTTGAACTGCCCTTCGATTTGTCTTTGGACCAAGCTCTTACTCTACTGCTGCATCTGCTACTCCTCTTCTTCTTGCCACTGAACTTATCCTCTTCGACACATAAAACATCCAGCTACACCATTCATTAATCTCCGACGGCTTTTGTTTATGCTTTAGCAAAGTCAACTCAGAGGTACAGGCTTGAGTACCCCTGTTAGTTGAAGAACATGTGATATGCATTCCCCGCATCAGCATTGCTCAACTCACATTTATCTTCATCCATTGTACCCTTTTCCATGAGCGATGATTTAGTTCTCAGTCTTCCCTTCTATGCAATCCTAATTAGAAAAAACCTTGTCTTGGGAATATTCGACCACTTCATGCTAACTTACTCCAAGGTACTTTAGATAGATCCCCCGTCAACTGATCAAAAACATGTTTATTGTCTGGTTAATTTTTTTCTCATCTCTTCCTTGACTTTGATGAGTGCATTCCACATCCAGGCATTGCTACTGATTCTCTGCTTCTCCAACAGGTTGTTATCATTTATTTAATATTCATGGAGCCATTTTAGCCTTAACCGGTCTCGTTTCTGCTCAACTTATATTCCATTGTTTCAATCTCTTTAGGCCAAGACCACCTGCTATTCCAGGCTTACAAATTTCATCCCATGATACAATATCTAACGAGTAGCAAGGCAATTCCTAGTCCATGAGAACTTCAGCATCTACTCTCAATGTCCTCCATAACAGCCAAATGAAGGAGGAAAATCTGGCTCCATAAAGTATGCAAGGACTTCAAAACTAATCCTATTATTTCCAGTCTCCCTGCATAACTGAGTGAACTAGCACATCATGATCAAATTCGAGCTGTAATCCTGTCAATAAACCTCTCTATAGTGCTTAACGCTTAGCTTATGACATGACTAGCTTACTCCAAGATCTCACCTGTAGTTTTACCTTAATGAATCTGATGATAGCAATGATCTCATTCACCTTATCTGCAGATACTCCAGCCACATATACTAAGAATAGTAAAAGCCTCCAGCTGCTGCTTAATTAGCATTGCAGATGACATATTGACGTTGTAAAGGATAATCAGATCATCCGCATAGTTAGGATGTATAATCTTCAATCTTGTACAACGTGGGTGAAAGCCAAACCTTCCATCCTGCTCATCCTTTTAAGACTTCATGTCAAACCTTCCATCTCCATGTTTTATGCATGTCTTGAAAGAAGCAAAACAAATCTAGGGAAAAAGAAAATCCGGTTTTGACTTGAAGATGATGCTTCAAGGTTTGGGTGTGTACTTTGATCACGCACATTTGTCTCTTTTTTTTTTTTTTTTTTTTTTTTGGTTATTTTACATTGTTTGTTTGCTGCTTTGAGCACGGGGATTTGGAGTTGGCACTCTATAATCCCCTGGTTGATGTTTGAGATAGGTTTATATGACTAATAACTCCCCTTTATATCTCTCCTGCTGCTCAATAATCTCTAAATTTAGTCTCTCCTATGGTATTGTTTTTTCCTGTTCCACACCAGAAGTCTGTTTCTTTTTCTTCGTCCTGCTATTCTGTTGAATCACTAGCAAGTGTTCTATTTCCTGGTTTTCTCTTGTCCTGGTATGCTGGTGAATAAACCACGTAGCCTTTTTCTACTGTGATATGAAACTATTAGTATAAAAGAAACTTTGCTTCAGTACCCTGTTCCTACTTATGCCTGCTTCGGCGTCCTGTATAGCTGCTGATTTTACCTGACTGCTTATTTGACTGGATGAGTAGGTGCCCTTGCTTCCTGCTTCTCGCACTTGTTTGCTTGATGTAATGTAACCCTGTAAATAGTTGCGACTCTCATGGATCTTTGGGAATTCTATTGACCTTCAAACTTTACAGAGTTTGCGCCAGCATCTCTTGGAGGAACTTGAACTGGCATTTCTTGATGAAGTAGAAACGTGCAGAGAGATACGTCAATCATCTGCAGCTGTAAGTGATAACATACTGCTGCTGATTTCTGTCTAATATACAAGAACATATCAAAACTATACTCATACAAGTTTTCTTCTATTAGTCGCTCTTGTGAAAGAAGCAATAGTTTATGCGGCTGAAATGGATCCAATTTGGTACACTGTACTGCACATCTGATTCCCAGTTTTAAAACCAAGTTCTGCAAGAAAAGGTGCAGGTTATGGTGTCCTATCCCAGGCTTCTACTGGGAGAAAAACGTTAGAACTAGATTGTGGGATCTTTTTAGCCGTCTCTATGTGCAGTTCAGTTATAATCCTGCTTTTCTTTTCCTTCGTGATGCTAGCAAATGTTAACTATTGAAGTCCTCTTATGCAGGAAATGAAACGTCTTGGCCAGGGTCAAGGTGCATTGGCCAATGGGGGCGTCAAAGTTAAGGCCGAGCAATGAGGTCCATTTGTCAGGTTTCTCTAGTAAGCATTTCTTCAACTTCTGAATTGCTTGCCCAGAAAACATAAGCTGAGGATATTACCATGGTATGATGGTACCAACTCACCAATTATCCCATATGATGGCATTTGCTGCTGTGGCCTGTTTACAAACTGTCATAAAAACAAACATAAATGGTATAGGAAGCATACCCTCATTTCATATGTTTGTGAACATAGTTCTCGAACTCAAATGTGAGTTATATCTTGGTCGATGTCATTTTAGTGTTAATAAATAGTTTTGGCATCGACGCTGGCACGTTTATATCAAAGTTATTCAGTTGCGTGAAATCCAGAATTTAGCTCACACCATGGCCGCGAAATCTAAGCATGGTTGTTATCCAAGGCATCCTGCCATGTGGAGGTTACACTCTTGCATCGGAGCGATGCTTGAGGTGAGCCTGGTTTCGTGCTTGAACATGTCTTGAAATATATTGGCATATCGGACGACCCCCGTGATTTTGAATACTTGTGTTGAGGAGAAATTGTTTACTGGAATATTTGATTTTGAAAATGAGACATGAAGTTGGATCGACCGAGAAAACAGCAGTGGCAGAGCGTTGGGGTTGATTTCCGGTCGGGGGATTGCTGGAAGTTGTCGCTCCTCTGATTTTATACACCCCATATTTTATGCGTAGGAAATTGAGTCCACCTGCACTCATTGATTAATGATTCATGATTATTGGCCTAGTACTCCATCGAGGAGTGAGTATATGCTTTGGACGAGGTAAAAACACCACTATTTAGTACTCCCCCGTTCTAGTAATACAAAGTCAACATTTTGACTCCATTCCTAAATTTTGTATGGGATTCGAAAGGGTTGCTAAAACAAATGTTACTATTCAGCATCATTTTAAACTTGTAAACATCGATGTCCTTTATTTTCCCTCCGGTTCAAACGTCCTTCCTTTAATAAATTAACAAATGGACAAGCGTCAAACATAAATTGTCATTATAAATGAAGAACTTTTTGTACAATCATGTGTGTTTACATGAAGAAAACCCTGAACTACCAGCTTTGCGTTGGTGCATGGGAGGAATACTTCTGCTGCACTATGGTTGTAAATTCATCTGACTCTTAAACACATTGTAGTAATTATAGTAGGTTGTTTTCTTCGTTTCAATTTATCCGTCATTTGGAGAGTTGAATGAAGTTTCAAAATATCTGTCGTTTGAGATAATATACACAAAAATTGAAGTTTCTTATCAATTTTATCTATACATTTATTGTTTTTCATATTTTGTTTCATTCAATACAATCCTTAAATAACTTATCATTAATAAAGATAAGAATTGAATTTTTTTTGTGTCATTAAGATTTCTTAATGTATGCTCAGCTCTAAATGACAGATAAATTAGAACGGAGGGATTACTTACTCCCTTCGTTCGGAATTAATAACAACGTTATATCATCATTGTATTATTCAACACGTATTTTGAGAAGTTTCGTTATTGGTCTTAATAATATAAAAAAATTACGTCATTGACCCAAGGTTGAAATGCGTAACTGAAACTATTATTAGTATTTCATCATAAATTTTCGTAAAATAATGTTTGATCTTTTCACGAACGATTCGTAACAAGAACCATTTAAGATTTTCATAAGTGACGTGTTTGTCGCAAGACGTGTAAAGTTAAATCTTGACTACACCACTCGTAACAGAATTATTACAAAAATATAATAGTGACAAGTCAAGTCGATCCCATAAGGAATTGATATATTCAACTTATTTTGTGTCAATCACTAAGATGTAACTTAATGTGATGGAAATATGGGGTTTGTAATTGAATATAAAATAACGACATCAACTAAATTGCAAAGATAATATAAAAGGATTGAAGTGATTTAATTTAATCGGGAATAAGGTGTATCACAATGTATTTCAATTCATTCGTGGGATTTCTTTATTGATGTTGATTTTCTCTTTGTAGATCCTTTTTGACGTATATTGTAGTTAAGTGAAACCTAACTAACGTTATATCTAAAATATGATAACCAAATGAGAATAAACTATCGATTAACAATAATCAATCAAGACATTATGAGAATATACCTAGATCAATTAATGCCGCATTATATCACAAATCAACATCTCATAAACATTGAATAGAAAAGAATAATTCATTGTTACAAATCATGACATGAATATTTTAGGTTATACAAAAGAGAATATTATAACCTATAGTTTGTTACCATATATCATCAAAATAGAGTGATAATTGTAATGATCGATATTTCAATGTATAGAATGGCCTAAAGTATATCATATTATATCAATGTTATGAATAAGATCAATTCATTCATGACCAAATCAATCCAGATCATAAGAAAATATGAAAAACATGCTCAATCTCATAAATCCCAGAGAATTATCTTCAATATATTGTCACGCAAAAGATTTATGCTACGCTCATTATAGAAAACAAAACAACAAAAAGAGACAATCCAAGATCCATTAGAAAACTAGATAGAAAATCTGTAAACATTGAGAATAAACCCAAAACCCAAATGAGAATAGAGTTTTGATGAAGATCTCAACGAACATGACTCAATCCCGATGTTGCGGATCGATGCGGATCGATTGTCTTCGTCTCAGATCTGTTTCTAGGGTTTGCAAGTGCGTCATTTTCCTTGTTGTAGGAAAGCAATCCTCTCTTTTTCGTTTTTTTTCCTGATGTGGAAGACATAGTATTTATAGGGAAGAAAGATAACAAACAATTCCCCATAAATATCTGATTCAAAATAAACTATTCAAACAGCTTGACACGGCCGTGTCTGACTGACATGGCCTGAATTGATCCGTGCTTCGAGAATTCATGATTTTTCTCCTTAAGGCTGACACGATCGGATCACCCTCACACGGCCCAAGCCATGTTGTGCTTCGAGAGCAAACAAACTTGAAACACGGTCGTGTTTCAGGTTTGTACTTGACCTCCCTGACCGTGTTTAGACACAGTACACCTATAATCATCAATTTCATATCAATAATCGCTTCGAACACTTCCAAACTATTATACATCACATTCTTGAGTTTAAAAACATCTTTCAATCATCATGATCATCATCAGCACTCTTTTATCGATATTCTGTAATAAAAACAGAAATTTGGACAGTACCAAGTTATAAAAGTAAAATCAAACTAACTAGATTAAATAGATCAAAAAAATGAAACGAAACGTAGGTTTAAGAGCGTAAAATAGTGTGTTTTTTAACACATATCAATAAGCTAACGTTGTAATTATTACCGGATCGAGGGAGTAATAATTAGCAACTAATGGTACATTGCACAATTATTGAATCATTCTACTACAACACATCGATCACTCTTATAGCTATTTACCAGCTGCATTCTTTGGTGTTGCTTTAAATACGAATCTATCTCTGTATTATTAAAACAAATATAGATGGCTAACACGACAATTGCTAGTAGATCTTGATGGAGAAATCAATCAGAGCATCCACAACAATGACCATTTTTCCAGTTTTTTCTTCCTAAAACTCCTGTTTTAGAGGCTCTCATGTACAAAATGGGTTGCAATGGCGCAAGAACTTTGCATCTAAAATCTGAACGCACTCAAACCGGAACTTTGTTCCAGTCTGCTGTTGAGAGCCTCAACCCCCTCTTTTCCTTTTTCTACTTTGCTGGATTAGGCATCGATACATTGGGTGATGCGTTATTTTCATTTTTGGATAAAAAAAAATATGATGTTATAAAAAATAATGAAGAATAGAGATTAAATGATTGTGAAATTTCAAAAATAAAAATAATTTAAAAAAATCTATATCATTAAAAATATCATAATAACATATAATTTGTATATTATTAACAATAATTTTTTCTTAATGAAGAAAAAATTGTTTTAGGAAAAATGAAAAGAATTCAGAGTCAAATTGGGACCACCATTGTGAACTTCAAACTTCAAAATCATCAAGCCTCTCAAAATATATACTGCAAGCCTATTTTTCAGAGATTGAGATTGTTAAACCATTATGGATGTTTTGAGAGACTCAACCTCATGTACATGAGTGGAACCACTTATTTTTTTTATTGAAAAATGTGTATTTGGCAGGGAAAAGATAAGAATTTGAGATGAGCCCATTATGTTCTTATCCATCTAAAATGATCAAAACTCTATCAAATATTAAAGAAATCACTAATTTACGGGAAGATCGAAGAAATCATTAATTTGGAGTTTCATTGCATAAGCTCATTGTGTTTCTTTCTTTCTGCCTTCTACTATTGTAGTAATTTTCTAATATATTGAATTATGGAATAAGTTTTGTGGTTCGAAAGCATCTTTTCTCGGTGTTTATCTTTGTGCTATCTTACATTTTATCAAATAAATAAATATAAAAATAAATTAAAAAATAGAAATTACTACCCTACATTGATGAACTCATGAACATACAATCGTCTTACATTTATAGTGTGCAGCACTAATAAGTACGGAATACTTCATTTTGTGGATTTAAATGGGAAAAAAAATGATAAAATTACTCCATCAATCGTTTTTTCTAAGAAAAATAAAAGAAAAGGAATGCATTGAATTCATCAGATTGCATTTGTCGCTGAAGTTAAGTTGCATCGTTCCCCTTTCCACTAGACTATACGGGAGATATTCGTCTTTGTTAAAATATAGTATTTAAAATCAATAATGACATTTTTTTTTCATTTTATGGTAATAAATCATTCATATAAACTGATTTTGAATCAGCTCTACAACCCCTTAAAATATACTCCATTATATTTAAAATCAGTAATGGCATTTTTTTTCATTTTATGATATAAATCATTCATATAAGCTGATTTTGAATCAGCTCTACAATCCCTTAAAATATACTCCATTCATCTCTATCATATAAGGATAATTAATTTTCCTATGGATTGAGTTCTCTACCAGAGCAGTGTAACCATAAGATTCTATATAGTTTCAACAAAGCAACCATGCAATTTAACAAAATCGCATGTACAAAAACAATTGAATTACAAAATGATGCTCTATACCATCTACACATTCCTACCTGCTTGCATATTTATATGTGACTCTAGTACCATTACTCCTAGTTCGTTGGTTTATTTTCTTTTTTGAGAATAGTTTGCCTTATATCGGATAACATATAAATATCATATGTTATTATATTAATTGTCAATTTATTTTGAAATAAAAACTCAAAAAGTTACTATGGTATCAAAGCTTAGTAGATTCTTACCTTGGCTATAAGTTTTTAATATACAACAAATAACAAATCAAGTCTTTATCCCATCAAGTGAGGTCGGCTACATGAATACGACGGCGTCATTCCAATCTGTCATGTACATCATCTTCTGTAAGATTATGATAGACCATATCATACTTCAAGGTTTCTCTCATGATCTTTTTAGGTCTCCCTCGCTCTCTGTTGACATGTGGTAATGCCCAAACTTCACATCTTCTGTAAGTTTTTAATATGACATCAATTATTTTTAATTGAAAAGCTAAATATTCCTTGACTATAATTTTTTGAATTATTTATTTTTATGTTTTTAAATGATACTTATGTTGTTTGTGTATTTATATATACGAGCTAGTGTGTTTACTTATATTAAACAGTCATCATATTTTAATCTTGATTTCCCTTTTTTTCTGTGAACCTTTTTGTAACGTCCCATCTTGGGGTGGTACATGTCACCGCCACGACCCAATCTCAAGTTCGAGATTGAATTGAAAGGCTCTTACAATATGATAAACAATATCAAAAAAAATAATAAAAACATCAACTTTTATTACATCACTTGGCAAAAGTATAGAAAGTTGAGCTTATTTACATGGCAAAACATAAAAGACATTATAGTAGATTCATTCGCTATCGGTGGTTTTCCTGATTTCCATGATTACCTAAAATTATTGAGAAATATGGAGAAAATGAGAAAAAGCCTCAATAACTATACTATAGTACGTAAAAGAGACAAGTTTACATCAAAGAGATTTCAGGTACGATAAATAGGTTACTTCAACAGTGTAGCGGAAGCATATAAAAAGGCATTCTTAGAACACTTGTTTGCTCATTTCCATAATCAACTCTCATAGGAAGAAAGAGACTTGGCATTCAAAACATAAAGTAAATATGTGTGCGAGTTCTTGTAACTTGACATGCTTTGTTAAACATTATCTTGGTTCGGTGCACCTAGGGTTATCATAGACCCACTGACGTACGTCATTGATTATTTGGTCGGGATTTTACTCCCTTGGCTTACATAACACGCAAAACAGCTTATTAAAAGCTCTTGTTTAAACTTGTTTTGATAAGCATATATGTTGATGCTTAAAAACATGTCATAGTGTAAAGCATGACTTTTGCAGGCATAAAGACTTAGTTTCTAGGAATCGTTTAGGATAGGTTGAATTACTTAAACCACGTTTAAAAGCTAACTATACATATAGTTGCCTTGATTACCCTTATGTTGTTCTTGTCATAAGAGACTACGTCTCCCCTTAGCTTCACTTGCCACTGATCCTGTCGTGCTTGTTAGAACACGTCTTGTCCTTCTTGCTTTCTCTCCCTTAGAACTACTTTAGGTGTTTGTTATATTTCTCTCTTAACCCTAAACTTGTCCTATTTATAGAGGTTTCATTGACTGACTTGTCACAGGCACTGACGATAAGAGGATGACATGTGTGGCTGAGGTGTCGCGCTCTCGTTCATGGCTTGGCATGCAACGGTCTTGTCACAGGTGTCGATGGTGAGAGGACGACACGTGTGACTGAGGTGTCACTTGTCATGCTTAGTCATCATAGATTATGTGTCATTTGATATCGATGGGCTATCAGCGAACATCGTCATGCTAGCTTACCTTGATTTTTGACACATGATATTTTCATGAGCGTTTTGACTTACGTATGCTATTAACATAAATCGTATTGATTATGTGAATGTCTAATTCCATATAAATGACTATCAATGACAATTACTTATGAAACGCTGGGTCGTTACATCCTTCCCTCCTTAAAAGAAGTTTTATCCTCAAAACTTAAGACATGATTATCTTGAAAGAGTGTTGGATATCGAACTTTTATCTCCTGCTCTGGTTCCCATGTCGCCTCTATTGGAAGATGGTTAGACCACCAAACCTTCACCATGGGAATAACCTTGCTTTGGAGTTTCCTCTCCATACGCTGTAAAATTTCTACTGGTCGTTCCTTGTAGGTCAGGTCTTCCCGTAGGTCGATAGGTTCATGCTTGAGGATGTGCATAGGATCAGACACGTATGTTCTGAGCATTGATACATGGAAAACGCCAGGTATCTTGGATAAACTTAGGGGTAGTGCCAATCGGTATGTCACGTTTCCTATACTCTCCATGATTTGAAATGGTTCTATGTACCTCGGTCGCAACTTGCCCTTCTTACCAAATCGGAGAACTCCCTTAGTTGATGAAATCTTTAAGAACGCCTACCATGAACTCTAGCGGCCTTCATTGATTTTTAGCATGCATTACTTGGCAATATTGTGCTTTCCATCTGAGATCGTATAAAGCACACCTTTTCTGTTGTTTCTTGAATCAACTCTGGCCCTATCATCTTTGTTTCCTCAAGATCAGCCCAACACACCGGCGATCTACACTTGCGGTCATGCAATGCCTCATAAGGTGCCATTCTAATGCTACCATGATACCTATTATTGTATGAGAACTCAACTAGTAGAAGATACTACTCCCATAATCCCTGATAGTCCATTACACATGCTCTAAGCATGTCCTCGAGAGTTTGTATTGTGCACTCTATTTGACCATCTGATGCTGAACGGAAGGCAGTATTGAAGTTCAGTTTTGTTCCCAATGCTTCATATAATCGTTTCCAAAAATTTTCTTGGAAACCAGAGTCACGATCTGACACAACGAAAGTAGGAATTCCATGAAATCGAACAATCTCCGCAATATACTCCCTTACAAGGTGTTCTAAACTCCATGTGTTCTTGATAGCAAGAAAGTGAGCCAACTTGGTGAGTCTATCCACTATTATGCATATAGCATTCATTCCCCGAGGGGTTGTAGGCAAACCTATCACGAAATCGATGGCTACCGAGTCCCATTTCCATAGCAGAATTTCCAAGGGTTGTAGCAACCCCCCTGGTCGTTGATCCTCTGCTTTGATTTGCTGACATGTCAAGCATCATAACGCAAACTCACCTATCTCCCTATTCATGTTACTCCACCAGAAATTCTTCCTCAGGTCTATGTGCATCTTGTTACCATCAGGATGAACGGAGTAGGGCGTTTGATGAGCTTCCCCTGTGATTCTTTTTCTCAGATCCTCCTTTGCAGGAACACAAATTCTTCCTTGAACCCATAGTATACCATCTTCTCACTCTTGAAAACCACTAACTTTACCGCTAGCTACCCTTTGTAGAATCAACTTGATCTAGGGGTCATTCTTCTGAGCATCCTTAATCTCGTCCCTAAGCGTCGCTTTGACTTCCATGGCCATTAAACTTCCGCGATCCCTTGCACTGACCATAGTGATTTCTAGTTCCTGTAGATCCTCTATCACCTTTTTTTTCATAATGTTCAAGACTCCACCCTTATGCTCAATGCGTCAACAACAACGTTGACTTTACCATGATGATACTGTATATTGATGTCATAATCTTTCAAGAATTCAAGCCACCACCTCTGTCTTATGTTCAACTTCTTCTGAGTGAAGATATACTTGAGACTCTTGTGATCAGTGTATATCTTACAGGAAATCCCATACAGATAATGCCTCCCAAACTTGAGCGCAAAGACCACTGCTACAAGCTCAAGATCATGAGTTGGATGGTTCTGTTCATAAGGTTTAAGTTGTCGAGACACATATACTGTCACCTTTTCATGCTTCATCAGAACGCATCCCAGACCATGCTTTGATGCATCACTATAGACTTCGAACCCTTCTTAGCCAGATGGTAACATCAAAATTGGAGCACTAGTAAGACATTCCTTGAGTTTCTGAAACGCCTGCTCGCATCAATAATCCCATTAATACTTAGTAGCCTTTCGTATTAGGTTCGTAAGGGGAAGTGTAATTCTAGAAAATCCCTTAACAAACCTATATAGTAACTGACAAGTCCAAGAAAACTACAAATTTCAGCTACTGTTCTGGGTCTTGGCCAACTATTGATTGCTTCCACCTTCTGAGGATCAACTTGAATACCCCTTTTTGAGACTATGTGTCCCAAGAACATGATCGTGTCCAACCAAAATTCACATTTCTTCACCTTCCCATATAACCTATTTTCCCTTAGCGTTCCTAGAACTATTCTCAAGTGTCTTTCATGTTCCTCGGATGACTTAGAATAGATCAATATATCATCGATAAAGACGATGACAAAATGATCAAGATAGGTTTTGAACACCCTATTCATGAGATCCATAAAGACAACAGGTGCACTCGTAAGCCCAAAGGGCATTACTACAAACACGTAATGTCCGTATTGAGTTCGAAAGGCAGTCTTCGGGATATCGTCGGATTTGATCCACTGTAGATGATTCCAGAACGAAGATCGATTTTTCAGAATACACTAGCTTCTTCCAACTGATCAAATAAGTCATCAATCCTTGGCAAAGGATACTTGTTCTTGATGGTGACCTTGTTGAGCTTTTGGTAATTGATGCACAACCTCATTGTTCCATCCTTCTTCTTCACAAACAATATTGGCGTTCCCCATGGTGAAACACTGGGTCGAATATAACCTTTCTGTAGCAACTCCTCGAGTTGTGTCTTGAGTGCTCTGAGTTCTGAAGGTACCATTTTGTAAGGTGCGCTTGATATCGGAGCTGTGCCAGGAACCAGTTTAATGAAGAAATCTACCTCCCTTTGAGGTGGTAGACCTGGAAGCTCTTCTGGAAATACATCGGGATATTCTCTAATTATTGGAATACTTTCGATATTCTGCCCCATTGTCTTCGTATCAACTACCCCACATAGAAACCCTGTGCTTCCCTTTCTAAGTAGTTTTCTTGCCCTCATAAACGATATTATTTGTTGTCCCTTACTTAACTTAGTTCCTTGATAGATGACATTTATGCCATTTTGCCTTATCAAGGCTACTTGTTTGTTTTTGCAGTCGATCACTGCTTCATACTTGTTTAATCAATCCATATCCAGAATTATATCGAATTCCCCCATCTTTAACCCTAATAGGTTAGCATGAAAGGCTCTATCTCCTATTAGTATAGAAATTCTTTCCTATGGTGTCTTACATTCAATTATATCCCCAGTAGGCAATTCTATTGCTAAATCGGGGTTAGCATGTTGAGGGGTCATATTCTTGCGTCCGGCCATGCTTTTAGAGATAAAAGGAATGTGTTGCGCCAGAATCAAATTGGACATGAAGAGTATGAAAGTTAGCAAGAATGATACCAGTAACGATTGTATCTTGCCTATCAACCTCCTGTTGACTCATCATGTAGACTTGTCCTGCTGTTGCACCTCGTCCTTGAGCATTGCTTGCCATGCTGGTATTTGCTTGGCTTCGATTATCAGAAGCTGAGTTTGTTCCTTTTCTCTTGGGACAGTTTGTCACTCTATGTTCAAAGCTTCCGCACCAGAGGCATCGGTTGGTGCCCATCCTATAGTCTTGTGTGGCATGGTTACCTCTGTCACATTTCGTACATGGACCGCTTTGAGATCGGTCTCTTCTGTCAGAGGGCTGGTTGGTGGAAGGTTCTTCCCTGAATTGTCTCCTCTGTGTCCCTCCAGTAGATTGGTTGGAGGAATACTCACGCCTCTTCCTGGAATTTGTTTGAGCTTCCTCCTTCTGTTTGATAACGCCCTCCATACTTACTACCTTCTCATACATCTCCTGATATGCGTGGTAAGTATGCAAAGATAGCGACTCCCGGTAGCTCCAATTCAGCCCTTGCTCGAATCGGTTCATGCGGTGCCTCTCTTCATCCACTAAGTAGGGTACAAACCTTGCCAGATCCATAAAATTCGAAACATATTCAGTAATGCTCAACAACCGTTGTCTGTGTGAAAGTATCTCCTGCTCCTTCTGTCATTGCAGAGCCACATTATAGTACTTCAATTGAAGCATGTCTTTCAACTCTTCCCATCTAAAATCAGGATCAACACTTTTCTCTTTGACCATATCCCACCATAGATCAGCTTGTCCGATCAAAAGATAGACCGCTATACCCACCTTAAGGCCGTCGGGACTGCCAACGACCTCAAAAAGCTTGTTCATCTTTTTAATCCAGTTTTCGAACTCCACTAGATGTGGCTTTCCAACGTAATATGGGGGATTAAAACTCATAACATTTCGCAAGTAACACTTGTTGTTACCATCAACTCTTTCCATATTGAGGTATTACCCTGAGACAATTTATTACTTAGTACGAATTTCATAAAGGTTCAAATTTCTTTTTTTATAATAATAAAGTATTTACACAAACATGTAAGATTACACATATAACCATTTTTACATTTCATTACTTCCTTCACTTTCTTCACTAGCCTCAATGTTAGGGTTTGCGTAATACATTTCATAACTTCCTTATCTGCAAAGTGGTTTGAGCTACTAGCCTCGTCGGAAGGTCCGTTCCATATTTTGCTTGTGGCATTCGGATCTTTTTCTGTTCTTTTTACATGAGTCTTATGGTCATGAACTTCCTCAACCACATCCTCGAACGTTAACTTTCATTCGTTTTCCTTGCTGCTTCTTTTATATTTTGGATTGGATTTTCCGTATATGAGAATGTTGGCATATTTTTGTATTATTGAAATCCTCCCAACGATTCTAGGAAGAGTTGCTAGGAGACAATGTATCTTGTGTGATTCTTCCTGGAATCGGCTCAATCCTCGACAGTTGTGGTTATAGATCGCTTCATTTACTAGTCGAATATAGGTTGTCATATCATCCCCTGGTTTCATTTGTAGGGTGTACGGATCTACTAACTCTTTGGTCCATCTGTGACGGCATCGTGGCATAAAATTTATTCTCATGCTGTATATCAAAGATAAGTCTTATGGTTAGCATCCTTTCTTAGTTTGTCATACCTTACAGATAAATAAGAACTTTGAAACAAACCATTTATTTCACATATGAAACTTATGTACAGGAGTTTATTTCCATACATCCACCTACTTTAACTTTTACAAAAATAGTAGGTTTTCGAAAGCCCATTCTGCTATTCCAAAGTCCGCGAAGAGTCCTTTTGAGGTTGACTTATATTGTGAAGTATATTCCTCGAGAATCCCCTTTAAAGCTCCCTTGTCATCATAATATGGAACACTAGGACTACTAGGCTCTATCTTGGGTACTTTTAGCACTTCATATGTGTATTGTGCATAATCAACCAGTTCCAGCACCATCTTTTAAGAGTGAGCATCCATTAACCGTCTTTCATATTCTTAGGGTTGGGTTCTCATTCCAGAAGCACATTGTTGTACTTTTCCTTAATGTACGACCATCGAGCCGTGTCTGGAAGTGTCTCCAGAAGATATTATATCTTATACGGCACCTCATCGAGCTTATTTGGACCATAAGAGTTGTAACAACGGATTCCATAGAGAACCCTTCCAATATGTGTTTCAATTTCGTCAGTTGATGTCATTTTGATCCCATGAGTATCCTCCCTTAGCCTTTCCTTCCCTTTCCTTGATACAGAAGTGTTTCCTTGGTATTCCATACTATAAAAGAGATTTAAATAAGTACAGAAAACAAGTAGAAAAGTAAATAGTTTATACACCCTTGATCCCCGATCCCAGACATAATGCTCACTTACTATTTTTTTTAAACCTAACCTCTGATACGACTCTGTAACACCCCACCTTGGGATGATACGCATCATCGCCACGACCAATCTCAAACTCGAGATTGAATCGAAAGGCTCTTGCAATATGATAAATAATATCACACGTGTGACTGATCGTGTCACTTGCCATGCTTAGTCATCATAGGTTATGTATTGTTTGATATCGACGTGCTATCAACGAATATCGTCGTGATAGCTTATTTTGATTTTTAACACATGATATTTTCATGAGCGTTTTGACTTACATATGCTATTAATATAAAACGTCTTAATTATATGAATGTCTAGTTTCATATAAATGATTATCAATGACAATTACTTATGAAATGTTTGGTCCTTACACTTTTTAACATTGAAGACCAGAAAGAGTAGCGTTTGTACGTGATATAGAGATTGAATTATGATGGGTTGAGTGGAATTGAGTTGAGCACCCTTATATTTCGCGTTGGATCGCTAGCTATCTAAAAGCTATGTATAGCTAGGTTAGGTTGATAGAGTACAACTGAGTAAGACAGGTGGGGCGTGGCTATGGTAATTTCGTCGAAGATTCTTATTTATGGAGGAGTAGGTGATGCTGTGAGATCATAAGAGATGATTAGATCATGATTATCACTAATCAAATACTCCTACCACCCCACTAATTAGTCAATCCAATTCTTGATTATCATATGCATCAACTAGGTTTATCTCCTAACCCTTTTTAAACGGTTGTTTTGGGGTACATTTGATGTACTAACAACTTGAAAGTCAGCCTTTTGATCTACTCACTTATTTAGCTAAAATTTATATAAAATAATATTCGATCGTTCTTTTATGTCGGTCAAAATATGATAGTTCTTTCATTCCATAATTAATGTAACATTATAATCATTATTCTGCATATATTTTGATGGCATTTGTTTTTATAACTAATAATGTTCAATCGTTCCATAACTATAATTATATGATAGTACACAATGTTTAATCGTCTCATGAAATCGATCAAAATTTATCTTGATAATTCCTTAATCATAGTACTGCAAGTTTTATGCTGACGGATGGAGTAATTTTAACGGTAATGGAAGATGCATTGACGAATGAAATATTAAAAAGGTAAAAAAAGAAAAGAAAGATGGGATGGGATGGAGACGAAAACCTAGCGATAGAAGGAAAACAGAAAAGGCAAGGAGGCAGCCCGAAGTTCTATAAATAAACCTCCGAAAAGGAGCTAAGCCACTTCTTCCCATGTCCCTTCCTCCCCAACGATCACCTCTGATCTTTCTCTAGCTATTCCTTAATTTGCTGTACCGTGAGACTCGATCCAACTTAAGAATGGATGAATGAAATGGATGGATAGATTCTTTGTCTATCATGAGATTTTGATTAGGTTTGCGGGGAATGTTGTCTGGCTCGAGGCCCTCCCTTTCCCTTTCTTTTCTTCTCTCATCGATGATACATCGATATAGAAAGAACAGCTTGCAGAGAAGGGGAGGACGTCGGACCAGGCTTCATTCCCCCCAAATCACACCTATATATATCTCCATCTCCCAATCATCATCGTTTCTTTATCGTCGATCGTACCCATATCAGTGAACCCACTTTGCGTCACTCAGGTATTTAGACTATATGGATCTCCTGGACTCGATCATCTTCAATTTCCTTCTGTTCTTTTTTAACATAAATTTCCCTCTGTTTTAATTACTCGGCCTTGATTGAATCGATTGATTCCTTACAAATAGAGACCACAGATCTCCTTCCTTTTTTTTTTTTTCTTTCTCCTTTTTTCTCTTCTTTCATTTTTGGTTGTGTTTAGTACTGGTACGTCGTCATCTTTGTTGCTTCGTTCCTTGCTTCTTTTATCGGAATACAGTAATTTGGAAACTCCAACATCACCAGATTGCTGTAATCATTTCCCTTACTTTTTGACTTTTCTGCCCTTTTGTTTATTTTATTTATTTATTTAGTTTATGTTGTCAGATTATTCAAACATGATCCAGCATCACTTATGAATCACTGTAGTATGAGCAATTTTTCTTGATGTTCCTTTTCTAATTAATACAGTAGTTTTTTTTTTTTTTTGAAACTACAATACAGTAGTTAATTACTTGTTGAATTACCTGTAAAATTGTAATTTGAATTATAAAAAAAAGGTTCATTACTACTGTAACTTGTTCCGGTTTGACTCCAAACATTGATTGTTATTAGTGTACAGTCAAGCAGTTCTGCTAAGAAAACATGCATTACCTATATCAATTTGAGAATTCAATACTACAGGTACATACAGAATCCCAATTAATTGGTTCTGAGTTACAGTTTGTAACTTCTGCCAGGTTAAAGACTTCGTCATGATTTCCGGGCATCCATGTGCATGATTTTCGGCTATCTGATATTTTAAGCTGATTTAGATACACATGTGTAAGAAATTAACTCATGAGGCAGTGTGCATGTTTCCGTAAGTTAGCCCAATTATGGTACACATCTCTTTTGTAGTTTTGGCCTGTGTGAGAGCCAACTCGTACATACTACTCGGATGCAAGGAGTACCACTCCAACATGTTAGGTCTTTGATAGCGTTCTCTTTGTAGCGGTCAATCAAACACAAAAATACTATCATAGGATATGCTACGATTTGAATCTCGAGACAATCTCAGATTGTAATTCAGCAGGTAATCGATCAATTAACAAGCACAATTGATAAATAACAGGAACGAAAAAACGACACCAGATTTACGTGGGAAAAACCCTCAAGGGGAAGAAAAAATCCACGGGAAGAAAAACTCACTGAGCAGATTACAAAGATTTGTTTTGAGATCGCTTTCTCCTGTGTATCGCTCTGAAAATCCTAGTTTCTGTCTCACCTTATTTTCTACACAATAAGGGTCTATTTATACGGAATATCAAATCTAAAAAAGTCAACGTCAAATCTTAACAATCTCCACCTTTGACATTTACTTTATGATCCATACCAGAGCAACTCACTAACGAACTCCCGTGCCATAGCATAGCACGTCCTCACATCCCCCATCGTATGGCGGGGAAGCTCCAGCACAGACTCATCACGAAGAAACGTTGATCAAGTCTAAGCAGCGCTCAAACTTGATCTTGGGAACTATCTTGGTAAGCATATCTGCCGCATTCTCCTTTGTGTGAACTTTCTGCAAATCTATAACCTCGATATTCAACCACTCTCTAATCTTATGATAACGAATATCGATATGCTTCGTCCGAGCATGGTACACCGGATTCCTTGCCAAGTAGATTGCGCTTTGACTGCCACACAACAAACGAACACCTTTTTCCTGCTTGAACCCAAGTTCCTCAACCAGATACTTCAACCACAATGTCTCTTTTCCACTCTCTGTCAATGCCATATACTCTGCTTCCATGATAGACAACGCAACCACATCCTGTAACACAGATCTCCAGCTAACAGGTCCACCACAGAAAGTAAAAACATACCCACTCGTAGACCTCCTGAAATCCAAATCACCTACATAGTCTGCGTCCACCATCCCAACTACATCACTCTTTGCAACCTGGTCATCAAATAAGATGCCATAATCTGTAGTTCCAGCCAAGTACCGCATAATCTACTTCACAGTATTCCAATGCTCTTTTTCCAGATTAGCCATATACCTGCTAACTGCACCAATAGCTTGAGCAATATCTGCATGAGTACATACCATAGCATACATGAGACATCCTACCGCATTAGCATACGATACACGAGACATATGCTCCACCTCTTCATCTGAATCTGGACACTGTTGAGCTGAGAGCTTAAACTGAGCACTCAAAGAAATTGCCACTGATTTTGTGACCTTCATGTTGAAGCTCATCAAAATCTTCTCAATGTAGCCTCTCTGAGTAAACCACAGTTTCTTTGATGTTCTATCACGGATAATCTCTATGCCTAGGATCTTTTTCGCAGCACCAAGATCCTTCATCTCAAATTCTGAGCTCAATATTTGCTTCAGTTGAAAAATTGCATCTCTATTTTTCGAAGCTATTAGCATATCATCTACATAGAGACTAAGCAGCACAATAGAACCATAATCACAAAAGCGGAAATAAACACAAGGGTCATACTCACTACGAGAATATCCGTGAGAAACTATGAACCCATCAAACC
>JAOVYX010018167.1:0-20653 GCA_035668315.1 Drosera spatulata | reverse complement strand
AGGGGAACCTGGAACCTGATTGTCGTCTACAATACCGATCAACATATATTACAGCGATAATGCCATAATGAATAATGGCACAGCAGCTTATCCATATATATATATATATCAGGAAATGTGTGGCTCATTTAAATCAACCAACATGGCTGATTTTATACCATAAAAGGAAAGATTCTGTTTCACAGAATCACTGTTACAGAATCTTTCCAGAAATTTTTTCTTTTATAGTATAAAATCAGCCCCACAAACTCCTATATATTAATGCTTATGTATGTCATAGTTCAAAGGATACACAAGCCTATTAGATCGGCATATTGAATGAAACATGAGTCATTGAGTGTCTAATCTAACGAATGCTCTGAGAAGGAAAGATCCAGCATATCATTGGCGGAAAAAGGAAAGAACAAAATTTAAGCAAACGTACAGCGAATTACCGCAGCATATGTAGCAGAGAGATATTTACATAACAATAAGAGCGACACATCTAAAGCTCTATGCCACAAATAACCCATCTGCAATTAAACCTTTAACTGAGCCAGGGAATTAGTGCATGAACTAGTGTATATTAGCCAATTGATATGTCACTTGTCATGACAATCAGTCACCAAAGTGAGGTACTAAAAGCCAAGAAGATCGAGAGTTAAGCAAGGTTTCATAAAAAGCTGGCATATAATAATTCAAAGGCTCTAAAAAAAATGAACTAGAAACATAAATCATAAGAATTAAGAAAAGATCCATAGTAAGATTAACTGGAACTAACCTTCTGTCCTTTTACAGCTACAGTAAATCGAGGGTAGGAACCATATGACAATCCTTTACTTCTCAATAAACTTTCCAATCGGAGGCGCTCTTTTCTTGCAGCTTCCTCTAAGTCTAAATGAATTTGAGGAGATTCTGGAGGAAGAGATTTCGGAGCAACCTGAGCAATTCCCTCACAGAAGATCAGATCAGTCGAGAGAATCAACTTAGGAACAACAAAAAATTCCAGGCAATGATTACATTAAGAAACAATTTCTTCACGATAGATGCATGAATCAAATATTATTAATTATGCAAGTAATTTTTTTGATACAGGCTGAAATGCACATTGAACACAAAGGTAAACAAACCTCATCAGAATCAGCATAGCTTATCAGCATCCCAGCTCCAATCCAAGCAGGTAGCATTGCTGCAACTGCATATTCTGGAGGAATTCCCCTAAAAAATCTTGGGGTCAAATCCTTAAATGTGTTTAAACTTTTCTGCTCAAATGAAGAACCTGCAGATCCCATACATATAAGATGCACTTCACTTAACCAGAAATAAACAATGTTTGGATTAAAACAGATAATGAGTTTCTCATTATATTAATGAGTTTTCTGCTGAGGCGACACTTCCGTGAAATGAACTCGAAATAAGTTTGAAGGTGGCAAACTATCAACAGTTTTGCCTTAGTAGCAGGCTGATGAGCCACCGTATAGGCCTACATTTTATTAATCTCCTACAGATCATAAATCTATTATTCAACATTCATTGTTCTTGAAATAAAAAAATACCACCTTGACTCATGAATAAAATCATACATTCAACAATAAAAGTCGCCCAAAAATCAGTTTCCAAATAGCACTGCAAGTGCTCACTAGAACCCTAGGGAATTCCACAGAAGAGGAAAGACATTTCACTTTAGGCCGCCTAGACGCTTCATTTCATGAACTCTAGTGGTACTTGCACCTAATAGGCTAATAACTCTGAGCTTAAGCTCTAGGCACTAGAGGCCACGTCAGTTCATAATCTTCGTGCTTTTTTTAGCAATCTCGCTTGAAACAGGAACAAAAACAACCACAATCATATACCTAAAATAACCCCAAATTTACAACCCGGCCTAACGAAATACAGAATAATGTCATGCTCTATCCCAAAATACTACAACCGTTGTTCATTCTTTTTCGGTAGGTAACAAATCACATGACTTTTGTCGGACTGTCTGAAACTCGAGTGTTATAACCCAGCTAACCATGCCTTTTTTTTTATAAAAAAAAAACACAAACGATTGTAACTCTAAATGCATATAATCTTTACTTCTGTAAACGTTTAAAGCTTTTGCTACTCCACATTTAGCCTATGATATATTCTTCATAGCCAAATTCGACCGAAATGAGGAGCATATGATTTTTTAAATTCTTTATGGCCTTTGGAACACGTTGGGAGTTCCTGTAACCACACTTTTAACCCAGCCAAAAACCCCCTAAACCCACATCAAATATCGAAGATAACAATTCAATCGTCTAGATGTGTGGGATGTCTGTAATTCCTAACTCAAGGATTAAAAAAAGACTTGGCGTCTCTGCTATTGACGATAAGATATGGGAGGCAAGATTACGATGGTTTGATCATGTTATGCATAGAGACCTGATATCGTTGGCAAGGCGTTGCGTATCCAATAATGTGGCATGGATTAGAAGGAGCAGGAGGAGACCGAAG
Organism: Drosera spatulata; assembly: GCA_035668315.1. Classification (NCBI taxonomy): domain Eukaryota; kingdom Viridiplantae; phylum Streptophyta; class Magnoliopsida; order Caryophyllales; family Droseraceae; genus Drosera; species Drosera spatulata. The sequence continues at coordinate 18,193 of JAOVYX010018167.1, read as the reverse complement.
AAGCATTAGAGTGAAGTAATTAAACAAGACCGGACCCTAGTCGGACTAACAAGTGACATGGCATATATAAACCATCATGCAAACATAACTATTCAATCATGTAGCGGCACTTTGACGAGCAGTATCATGCATTACGAGTGCAACCAATTCGAACTATAAATCGAATCACACTACTCACTCATCTACTCACACAACTCACTATTCATCCACCACCAAACCAGAATCAGCAAACGAAACCGATAATCAAACAGCAACAGATCAACATCGAATTCACGATCAGCCAAGTTCTCAGTTATATTCGAGAGAGAACAGGAAAAAGAGAGTACCTTGAGAGTGGAGGAACCGAGAGCGGGGAACAGAGGAAGGGCGGTTTAGGGTTTTGGCAGAGGAGAAGAAAGTCGTCGTCGATCGCCGCCATGATTCCTTGGCGATTTTCAGGAGTCGAGTGCAGATTGGCGACATCGGCGACGGGCGGCGGCGACGGTAAGGGTCGGGAAGGTGAAGGGGTGGGGGAAATGGAGCGGATCGGTTTGTTTATAAGTATTTATTTATTTATTTACTTTTTTGTACGCTCACGTGTGGAGGAAATACGATATACAGTGGCTTTCTATGCAAGAATTCAGGCCTTGTTTGTAAGTTATTATCCGATGGTCAAATATTTTACAACGTTTGGATGTGCGTATGTATCGATACAAAATCTTATATATATATAACGATGATAAAACATAATTTTTTATAAATTTATCGTAAAATATTAATGATTATATAAATTATATATTTTAATCTAATATATATTACAAGATTGATATGAAAACGAGATTTAAATTTATGCGTATAAAATAACATAAAATATGTATATGTTAAAAATATATGGGACAAAAAAATATAAAAAAAAGGGGAATGATGGGATGGGGAAGGATTTTAATTAAAACTCCTTCATTTAATGTGTTTGTAAGTTTTAAAAGGAAAAAAATATCAAGGTGAGATACTTGGGAGATAAGTTTGGGTAACTTTACTTCCAATAACGAACCTTTCGATTTGAGGCTGTGTTTGTAATTTTAAGAAAAAAGGGGAAGAGAGGGAAAGAGAGAGAAATGATATGTTTATGAATTTTTTTTGTTTGAAAAGGAAAGAAGTGAATTCGAGAGGAAAAAAAGAAAAAAAAAATGATCTTTTTATTTTTTTTTTTTAAATAAGAAGATTTGGAGGGAAAGTGAAAAAAAAATTATGAAAATATATTAAAAATAAATCAAATGGTTATATTATTTGTCGAAATAAAAAATAAACATTAATTTATAAAATTTTTTATTTTTTATTTTAATTATTTTTTTAAAACTTACAAACATAATTATTATTTTTTCTCTTTTTTTTCTTCATCTCCCCTCAACTCAGTTTCCCACACCTCTCCTCCTTATAAAACTCATAAACTTAACGTTTTAGGAGGGAAAAGGAAGTGAAGTGATAGAAATGATTAAATTATCCTCCTTCCTAAACCAAAAAAATTCTCAACACTATTAAAATAAAAGATAAAATGAAAATTTTAACACTTCATTTTACTTTTCTTTCTTTTTAATTTTTTTTTTTATAAACTCACAAGCAAGATCAAAATAAAATTATATACTTTATCTTCCTCCTCCGTTTACCTCACTCTGATCTACTTCACCATTCCTCTTATCAAAACTTGCAAACAAAGCCTCAATGGTAAAACCTTTCAAACAGGAATAAAAAAAAAACCAAAAGAATTCAATGGCAAAAAATGATTGAAAGAGAAACGCAACAAACTTTGCTTAGTGTTAGATTTCAAAATTTTCGCTATTTTTTTTAGGAATACGATTGCATAAAGAAACTATCTAAAGTCCGGTAAGATGTGTTGCTAAATAAATCATTTATACGTGTGTTTATCCATCCGTCGAACTCCAGAGCTTTTTAAGGGGAACCAATCTTCCATTCAGCTGTACTTACAGACATTAATGCAACATATGAACTTTACAAAATAGGGTTTCCACACATAAGCACATGAATTCTTAAAATTTTGTTAAAAAAACAAAAAACAAAAACATCTTAACTTTTTGTATTTACGAAAATACTATCCAATCCATATGATATTTTCATAAAGAAAATAACATAAAATCTTAAATTATTCGACAGTGATACAAGACTTCTCTAAACTTTAAAAATATATAGATGATCCTCTTTTCAACTCCTACAAATGGTATTTCATCTCAAAATAGTTAAATTTTTTTTAAAGCTAACGAAGAATATGCCGTTAACCCTCTTATGAACTTATTTTAATTTAATGTTGTTTTGTGTCAAAGTAATTAAAAAAAATTATGATAGAGGAGTAAAGTGCTTATTTTATACTTGATAGGGATTATTTGTCGCAGCTCAATATATTAAAGGGGTTAAATATCATTTTTTTTCCATCATAGCTGTTGTCATTACATTAACTTCAACGATTTTTTATTTTCCCCTTTTTCTATTGTTTAACCTATTTATCTAAATAGTTTTTTTCATCTCTTTGGTTCAAAATCTAAAGTTTTCACATCATCTTTTTAAATTTTCCTGATTTTTTCCTTAATTTCTAAACCTTAGAATTAAGTTATCTTCTTCAAATTTCCTAATTCAACCACTTAAAGCATAATCATCGTTTATTTTTTCCATTATTAAACTCAAATTATATGTCAACGTTAGTATGCACTCAACAAAAGGAAGATAAAAGAGAAATGACGAAGGAGAGAAAGAAAATGATGTTGGGGGAGCTTCCCCACCCCACTTGGCAGGGGCCCAAACCTCCAATGAAGAGGTAAAGTGTTATTCTTGGGGGTGCTCAACCTCCAATATGGGGTTTTCGACTGTCAATATGGGTTTCATTTAACATGGTTAGTTGAGGGAGCCGGCTCTCGGCCAACCAGGTTAATTTTCGGATTAACCTTTTAGAAAAAAAAGAAGAAAAATGATGTTGGTGGAATTTACTTCAATTGGATTATTAACCCGTGCATTGCACGAAAAAAGATTATAATATATAAAAGTATTGGATTAACCATAGACATCATTATGATTTGATTATTAATAATCAATATAGATATAATAGTATGAAAATAATCTTTTAGTTATTTTATAATGTTTTATTTTTTGGGAAGTTTTTAAGAAATTATTTGTTGCTAGTTGTAGGCCACAGGGCAATAACTGTGACAAAAGGTTAATATTTCTTGCCACAGAGGGTAATATTTTGTGACAGTTTCTTTTTTAGGTAAAGGGTTTCTTTGACAAAAAGTCAAACTCTTTAACCACAGGTTCAAAATAGCCATAGGATATCCTGTGACAAAAGACAAAGACACAGCCACAGGGTCTATTTTTCCTATGGCTATTTCATTTAGTCACAGGTTTTAAATGTTTTAGCCACAGGTTTGCTTGTGCCAATAGAGCAATTTAAATCAGCTACCCTATCCTGCAACAAACCCAATTTGCCCACCAAACTTCTCTATTGCCAGCAGTTCATTTGATAACTACTTTGTCTTCAACACATGGAAGCGAAGAAGGAAATAAAGTTAGAGAAAAACACATAAATTCAAACAACACAATTACAACAAAGAAAACCACGATTCATCCAAATTTGAGATGTCGGGTTTTGCTCGATTCGAACGAAATTCCCGAATAAATTGTTTTTTTTTTCTCAAATTGGTGCGATTTTTAAGGGTTTCTTTGTGTATCGATTCGGGAGTTTGATTGAATTTATCGGTTTTTGATTAAACAAATTAAATGATTTGGATCTTGTTCGATTATACCTTTTCTATTTTGAGATACGTTTTAGTTTGGAATTTGATTTTCCTTTTCTTTTCTGAGAAAGAGCCGCGTGAAATGCCTAGTCTTTTTCGGTTGCTGTAGCCCGTTTAAGCTGATTTTGAATCAGCTTCGTATTTCCTTAATTTTTTGTATCTCATAAAAAATTATACTTATGATTGTTAGGATCTTTGTAACCTTTGATCATAAAATAAGTTTAATTTTATGCTAGAATACTAATTCGTACTCTATACGGAATGAATTAGGTATTGTGGATTACATGTATTGTTTATGTTTATATAATGCAGTGATATTCAACATCAATTATTAGATTGAATTAAAATATAAATATGAAATAAATCTAGTATAAAATTCCACTTATAAAAAATTAGAGTATCCGTTTCCACACGTAATTAAGATATAGATTTTTAAGAAAAGATTTTGATTGTATTTCGTATGTTTTGATTTTTTTTTTCGCCTTGTTTTTTTCTTGGAAAAAGTTGGATTTGATGTTTTTCTTTTTATCTATTATTTATGTTCATAGATTGCGTGCCGCAGTCCCACACACCATATAATGGTTTTGTATATTTATATATATATATATATATATAGTAGATTTTTTTTTATAAAAAACGTTTAAATTATATTTCTTATTTTTGATGTTTAATTATACGTAGATTAAATTAGATTTGTTTTGATATAAAAAAATTTTGATAGATAATAGGAGATTTATGTGAATTTTTTTCCTTTTTTTTTTTTTTTGTTATGTAGGTTTCCAAAAGATGTAAAATGATGGATGACGTGTTGTCGTCCTACATACTATATATGTTTACTTATTTTATTATGATTTTTTTTCAAAGTCATAAATTAATGGATTGCGAGCCGCCGTCCCACATACCATCTGATGATTTTGTGTGTGTATATATATATATATATATCAGATTGTTGAAATTTTTTTCTCCAGAAAATGACCGTAACCTACACCTTTTCAGAAATATTATCAAAATCATACACATGCGTTTGTAATTCAAAAAACATAGAATTGTTGAAACAAAACCATAACCGTGCCTTCACATCCAAACCGAACATCGTTTTTTTCCTCAATTGATTTTGCTACATTCCACGAATCGATTCTCATGATCATCATCTTTCAATCTTCGATCTTGATCTGCCAGGACGCATCGACGATCATCGGTATCATCTTCGATTTTTTTTTTTTTTTTGATGAAAAACAATGTGATTTTGATTTGTAGGTTTGGTGTGATTTCGAGATCTATTATATGTCATTCAAATTTCATTTTTGAAGAATTTGTTGATAAGGTACGAGATTCTTTTCAAATCGCTTCAGGTCATGAATTGAATATGTATTATTCGATCTCGGATCATGATCGATGCTTATTAAGAGTTTAGGAGGACTTCAGGACGTTGTTTGAGGTGCCAAAAATGCCATGGTTTAGGCACAATTAATGTTATTGTCGAGTGTAATAGCAATCTGTCAAAGATTGGTGCTTGTAATCTCTTTTTTGATCGTGGAAGTCAAATAGAGCGCCTGTTGTATGAATATGTAACGTCCCGACTTTCCATTAATGATGCATATGATGTCACTACCGCCGGCCCAATTCATCAATTAGGTAAAAACTATACTTTCTGGCTTAATCATAAGAATTAAGCTAAGTTTATTTATACATCATTAGTTTTGAAACTTTTGATGCACTCAATCATAACTCAGAATATCACCTTTGTAGGGAATTTACATCTCTTTCTAATATCATAATACCTTTCACAAATAAGGTACATCTACTATCAAATCTTAGTTCACACTTCTCCTTCAAGTCTTGCTCCTGTAACAAAGAGAAAAAGAAAAACACAGAAAAATAGTAACCGTGAGCTATAAGAACTCAATAACGTGCCGACTCCCTTACCAAGGGTTACGCGAGAGAAGAAGATAAGAAAAGAAACGGGAAATGACCACTTAGGTCATTTGTTCCTGCACTCTGGAACTACCATAGCAATTCACTATTCACAATTATCATCTCAAAAACACAGTGAAAATAGACAATAGATACCCTTGGTGTTATAATTATGCCCTTGACGAGACTTATTCGATTTCAATTTATCAAGTTTTATTCAAATTTAACAAAAGGGACATCCACGAAAGGGGATCAGATAAACCGGAACCTAGGGTCTCTTGCAGTGAGTTTTCCTCATATCAAAACGACCTCATAGGGTCGATGAAAGAATGTCACCATCAAATCACTGTATAACACAAACGACAACCACAACGCTCTTTGTATTTTATACAACGGAGTTATCTCTCTAATTATGGATTTACATTCTTTTTACTAGCTCATCCTCATTATACCGATAATCAAGACATAACACAAACACATATGTCATCTTATCACGACACATAGCAATTACAGTCAGTATTTTATATCAGTCACATTTAGTGACTACGTTTAAAGATTTCAATGCATATTATTATACTCACTGTATAATAATATGCATCGTCATACACAATAAATCTAAACGTTAACTTTTACCGTAATTCTTCACATGCACACGTTCAGCCTCGTCCTTAAGTGACAATGAGTAGCGTCTCCAAGTCCTATAATATAATAGGATACGTGTATTAAGATACACCCTTGTGAATGATTGTTCACGATATGAAGTTAAGCATATTTGTTCGTACTTCTTGAAAAACCGTTATATAGTAATATTATGTGGTGGTGCCAAGCTTTGAGAAAGATCTTTGATACTTATTTTGATAGTCTATGATGATGATTTTATTTATTTATCATCATTATAAATTTTTGTGACCATTTGGAGTTGTTTCGGGGTCAAAACGGTTCATTCCTGGATTCTGTCCAACATGATCCTTCGACGCGTTTAAATCAATAACTTCTCATATACAACTTCAAATTCTCTATCTAACTCGTATACAACACGTTTAAACGTTAACTTTTACCGTAATTCTTCACATGCACACGTTCAGTTTCGTCCTTAAGTGACAACGAGCAGCGTCTCCAAGTCCTATAATATAATAGGATACGTGTATTAAGATACACCCTTGTGAATGATTGTTCATGTTATGAAGTTAAGCATATTTGTTCGTACTTCTTGAAAAACCGTCATAATAATATTATGTGGCGGTGCCAAGCTTTAAGAAAGATCTTTGATACTTATTTTGATAGTCTATGATGATGATTTTATTTATTTATCATCATTATAAATTTTTGTGACCATTTGGAGTTGTTTCGGGGTCAAAACGGTTCATTCCTCGATTTTGTCCAACATGATTCTTCGACGCGTTTAAATCTATAACTTCTCATATACAACTCCAAATATAATTTCATAAAATTCTAAAGAAATTATGCTTCCTAATGTTTTCATAGAATTAACGTTTTTATCATGAAACCTTACCAATAATAACAATTTATTCGTTAATTTTATATTTTCTACTAAATCCGATAGTTTGACCTTTGTTCGCTAATCAGCTCATAACTTCTTATATACAACTCCAAATCTGAATTTTTAAACTGTTCTAAAAACTAAACTTCAAGGGCTTTCCATTGATATAAGGCTCGTTTTCTAACTCTTTTTGTAACTAGTTTTTTACTGATTAATATATCCACATATTTTAATTTATATCTTGAGATTCATAATTTTAAATCATGATCTATCAACTTTATTATAAATTACACATATGAGACTTCAATATATATTAAAATCAGAGTTTATTATAGAGTCTATGATTTTTCTCAAAATCTCTAAAGAAAATGATTACCTTCTCTTATTAATGATGAGGGATTCTTATCGCCTTATCACCCTAGCTTTTCTTTCTCTTCTCAAACTCTTCTTCTTCTCTTCTCTTGCTTATCTCTTCTTTTGCATGACAAGGAGTGCTTTTATTTTTGTAAGAAGTTTTTCAAAAAGAAGAGAGCTTGTACTTATAGAAAACTAAATCAATTAAAATAATTTTAGTGGATAATTCGTGGGTATTTAGTGAATAATTAATGGATATTTGATGGATAATTAATTTAATTAGGTGGAGCAAAAATTGATATAAAGAAAAATAAGTGTCAAAATTAGGTTTAGGTCATTATCATATAAATACAGTATTTTCGTATTAAGATCGTTTTTTATCGTATTTGCGTATTAGGGTTGCATTTCATTCATATTTTGCGTTCTTTCCTTATAATATCGTCAAAAAAGTCTTTTAACTCCGCAAAATAAATTATAACGTACCATTATTTACTATTTATATTAATTCTCGTGAAACTAAATTTTACAAAATTTTTCAGGTCCTTATCATATTTTTATCATGATTTTTGACAAATGAATTTTATGAACTCATTGTATAAATTACGACGTTCAATAATATACTATTTTTATAATTATTTGAGAAAATAAATTATCTTAAAATTATTATATCTTTATAGAAACAGAGAGCCGGAGTAATTTTTGTGCTTCGTTGAATCAAATAGAGTGCTAATTATTTGAAACAGAGTGTCTTCTTTAATCTGCTTTGTATGAATCCTCCACTATGGGTACTCAAAATTTTTTTGATCAGGATGTATTTAATGATGATTTTTTCGGCAATGTTGTGCTTGAATCATTACTTCAATTGAAAGGCGGTTCGTCGATCAATATGACCATCTTTGTGTTCTTCACATTGGCCTAATGTTATTCAGAATGTTGGCCAAGCTTTCCATGATAGTGTGCAACATTTTAGGAAATCTCTTACGCTATATGTGACCGAGGTCGGATTTTGATATATTATAAAGAGGAATGAAAAGGAGATGGTTTATTTCGATATATCTATGTAACCGTTTTGTACGATTGATTATCCTGCTATTGGACTCTTTTATGCATTAAATTTTGTTGTTTACCTCTACATCAAAATCTCTTTATCGACCCACCACAAACCTCTTTGCAAATGTACTCCAGATTCTCTAGAACCTATGTTGAAGGTGCCTCAAATCTCCGCATGGTGCGCGTTGTCCGTGTGGTTTTTCCTTCCCGCGTTCTCTTCGCGTGGAGTTCCCCGTGTGACCTTGCGTGTGATTTCCGTGTTCTTGAGCATGGTTCCCTGCATATAAGAAGAAGAAGTGGACAGAAGCATTAAGGGTAAGAGAAGGAGTAGAAGAGAGCTGCAGAGAAGAGAGGAAGGAAAATGAGTGACAGATAGGAGGGGAGAGCAAAGCTTATCCTCTTCACACACACAAAAATATATTGAGGATTTTAGAGATTATTATCTCTATCCTTATTGTAAGATATTCAAAAGCTCCTTTTGTATTTCTTCATTTGATTAGTGGATTATTCGTCATCAACGACCGCCCGTGGTTTTTTTCGTAAGGATTTTCACGTAAAAATCTTTATCTCATTTATTTTTACGCATTTGTTGTTGTTTATGTTTATAATTAACAAACCCGTTCGTAACAACTTACAATTTAATAAAGACATGAATTCGACAGATTAATATTTAGTTAGATCAAATGAAAGAAAACCACCATTAAGATATCACATAACATAGAGAAAAGACTAACAACGAAACACTTGAGAGCTACACCATGTCATTAACATCCAACAAGACTCTGGAGCCGAATGCAACATAAGATGACAAGTCAAATAAATGCAAGGGTCTGATCCATTTCAACGCCTACTAGACCGAATTAAGGACGGATCTACTCTCCGGGAACATGCATCATACAGTTTGCACTCCGAGTTCAAGCAGCAGCGTGTGATTTGCTGCATTTGAGGTTGGGCCATGGAACTGGATCGGACCTGTAATAATAAACCAGAGAAGCGTCAACTTTGAAAATAGCCAGCTAACAGATCTTTTCAATCTCAGAATTCTATATTAGTACTCCCTTCATCCCAAAATAATTGGGACAGTTTGATTGAGGGTTTGTCGAGGTAAATTTTGACTTACATCATGTGACAATCAAACATTAATTTAAGTTATCTACTTCAATCCTAAGATGGTGTTATAATTTTCTTATGTCGTTAAAGACGAATAACGAAACTTCTCAAAATACGTGTTGAATGATATAAAAAATAATTTATTATATTTATTCTGGAACGAAGGGAATAATAATTGTCCAGAGCAGAGATATGCACACTCCAACATTTGAATGCGAAGAGATCACGTAACGTGATTTTCTGACAAAGATCTCATAGGATCTATTCGCAACAGACTATACTAGAAAATATGAACTATTTCCTCCATCCAAATAAATTACGATGTGTTGACACAATTATTAAAGAGTGTATTGACTTTTTGATTTTTTTTTTACCTAAATACCTTTGACAGTGTGTAGGTGTGAGGTGAGTGGAATCATGAGTGGATAGACAGTGAAAAAATAATGAAAGAAGAATTGATATAATTTAAAATATGAATATTTTGGATTTTTGACCATTTTAAGGTTACCAATTATGAAAATGTTATAATTTATTTGGAACATCCATTTTCAATAATGCATCGTAATTTATATGGGACATTTTCAGTAATGCATCGTAATTTATATGGGACATTTTCAATAATAAAAGTTTTCATACACAAAGGAGAATAGATTTTTCTTCTTGTAGCATAGCTCCTGCATTGAAATTTTAGGGATGTGTGGATGCCGATGCAGAAAGTGAAGATTTTACATCAGCATCCATCTACAAAAGCTTAAAGATACCTGGACTAATATATCGGTTATTGAGAGCCCATTCATCACGTTGGGACGCGAATTTCTTAAATGGTGCACCTGCAAAGACATGACAAATTCATCATGGTTCATTAATACTGAAGGAAACAACAGTAAATTAGGACAACCTCCAATTGGGACTGGAAGAGTAGCACATAATTCAATCAGGAAAGGAAAAGTACCGTCAAGTTCCACCATCGCTTTCTTAATCACGGGCTTGAACTTACCTGCAAAAACTTGCTTGATTCAGGAACTCTCCAACAATAGTTTGTATACGAGATTTGATAGATGTACTGGACGAAAAAACAGACGAGATACAGGTGATCATGTAATTTTGTTTTCCCCACATGAGGTAAAGGTTTTTTTTATCCCATTATCTCGTATTTTTAGGTCGGCTCTCAACTAGCTGGTTGAATTCAAAGCCTGATTTCTGTGACAAGAGAGATTGAGCCATGCTAGGAGGCACACATCAAGCCACACATTCAAGCTAAGGCAGAAGGAGAAGCAGTGTCAATGGCAAGTAAAGCAAAGTAGCAAACAACAGCCAAATGGAAGGGGTGTCGTCAAGGCAATGAGTGGAGAGAGTAAGAAATTGGCAGTGTTGCCTCTGTTGCGGACAACAAATAAATAAATTGCTTACCAGAACCTCAAATTTCCATAGTACCCTCAGATGCTACCATGCCAAATGACTTCTATATGCTTCTAAGTTCTACCCATATGCAAGATCATATTGCTAAAGAACCTAAAAATAATCATCACAACCTCACATGCATGCATACATACATATACATGCATAATTACAGACATTCAGTAGAAATGGACAGATTTAAAATCCCATAACACCGTGCATGTGGGTGTTGAAAGAAAGGAAAGGAAGGAACACGAGTAGGTTAGAACGGGAAAAGAATGAAAACAAAAAAGATTCATTCTAAAGGTATGTGAATTTATGGAAAGAAAATAATGAAGGTGAGGTTTGGAAAAAATCGTACTTCCTCCCATCCAAAATTCACCACATTTGGGAAGAAAATTTGGGATAAAATATCATAGATGAGGCAATAGTGGAAATTCGTAGAGGTAGGGCAATTGACAAGGGATTAAGGAAACAGCAGGCAGATGGAGAAACATCTTTCACTGTTACTCCTTTAAACCATACGTGAATAAAACCTCTTTGAAGAAAAAGCTTCCTCAAGCAGAGCAAGCAAGTACACAATGGTTACTACAAGTAAAACAGACAAAGAATGACGATTGAAGACAGACTAACCATGTCTCCTTTCGACATCCATCAGAGAGGTCAATGCTGTTCCACCAACAGTCCACTCCTCCATTGGTGCGGCTAGATTCCCAACCTGTAAAAAGTACCAGGTCAACTTGGCTCAAATATCCGGCTAAACCCTCAACCTCAGTCCGAGCATAGCCATCACAAATGTTCAAAGTGCCAAATGACATATCACAACAGTTCCAATTCCCATATCATCAAGACAGCAGCTTCAAGAGGTATGCTAGGTCATCTGGAACTAAACAATCAGAAAAACTTTGCATTGCTCATTGCACAATGTTACTGGCATAAACTATAAGGAGTAAGGACTTCCTCTTAAGAATCAAGCTTCAGTTTCTAGCTCTCGGATGAAAACACAAGGATGTCGAGGTTCCTGGTAACCGGTAAGTTGACATACTCTTTGAGACAGGCTATTATCTTACAATCGTATTAGTGAACACTTGACAGGAATGCCCTGTTACATATGTCAGGTAGGCAGAATGCTATTTTGTATGAAAATTACACTTTTTCATGTTAACTGAATCCAGTAGGACGATCTTGATATACAGAATCACAGTGAAGAGAACACGACCTCGTAAAAATATTCCTGCAAGCCTACCACGGTGGTTTAGTCTACCCTAAAGTTGTTTCTTGTCATAATTGACCTTCTATATCCCAGTTTATAGGCAAACCAATACCATTCTTTATCAGTGAGTCTAATCATGATTTAGAGAATGAGAACATACTGAAGATATAAGCCCAGTCTTCCCTGATTGAAGAAGAGCAGCAGCACCATAACCCAATGCATAGCAGTAGTTAGCATCGAAGTTGGTTGGCAGACCACATCTTCCTTCATATCTGTAGTCAAAAGTACATCAGCGAAGCAGATAAACACTGAATGCACCTAATAGTAATAAATAAAGCACACACACGTTTCATTTAGATGAGGCCAGGAATACTTTCTGCAAACTCGAACAATTCACACTCCAAGGCATTAATAGCTCTAAATGTCCTAAATCTTTAATCTTTGAAGAGAATGAGATGTTGGTCAGCACCAACACCACATTCTTTTATGGGAACAGCATCCACCACATTGGTAGGTATTACATGTATAAAACAGTAACAGAGATAATATTGTTTTCATGTCTAGCAAAGCAGGAATTACAATAATTTCAATAATGCATTTAAAACTATCAGTGCCTATGTGCTTTTCTCACCTCCAACCCAGGTGAGACTTTGCATTGAGAACACGCTAAGTATTTCAGAAGTAAAAACAATTGTATGTTGAAATAATAACAATTTTTTTCATATTAAAAAAAAAAAAAAAAAAACACCAATTTGTTCATCTTGAGAGAGTAATTACCCAAAAAAGTGGGATTGTCCCATGAACTTCGCATTATAAACACCCTCTTGCTTTCTCTTCTCCAACTCAGTTTCCACCATTTGTATGAGCATCTTTTCTGTCTCAATCTTGGCAACCTAAGGCAAGAAGTTTGGCAGAGATTAACTTTGCATGACAGACTTTGCAGGTTATATAAGTACAACCATACTCCTGGGATGATATAATCAGTACCTGAACATTTCCGTGTGGGTCCCTCTCAAGCATCAGTTGTTCCTGGATTGCCGGTGGTAAGAATTCAAACAGCACCTTACATTGCTCTGTAAGCTTGTTCTTCCAAAGACCACCCTTATCGACAACATCATGAGCTAAAATTTCATTTAGCTCAGCAATAAGCTTCTGAACCTGGAAAAACAAAAGAGCGAGAGGAAAATTGAAGAACAAGAATACTACTCTGAGATGGCAGGTCAACCAAAAAAGAGAAAAACATACAAGGATCCACATCAATGACATACCTCGGGGACGAAATCAATCAGGCCCTCTGGAATCAAGATGACCCCATAGTTATATCCACGCTCAGCTCGCTTGCAGATGATGTCCACCATGTAGTCTGTAACGTTCTTCAAGGTTTGTTTCTTGGCGTATACCTGCAGCATGATCAGAAGTCCTCAGACATGCATCTTGGAGAAATGAATGCATTTTACAGCCACCAATCGATTCCAACAAGACTGCATTGCTTTCAGTGGCCTGTTTATATTCTCCATCCATCCAATTCAAGGAAGATGAATATTCAAGGTCATCTTATATCGATTCTTGATCCCAAGCATATATATACAAATTATCATTTTGCACACAACAGGGAACAATATAGATGAAGCATGCAGGAGCCGAGTTCAGGCGTTCACAAAAATAGTACTCCCTCCGTCCCAAAATAAATACAACGGTTTGACTTAGGGGTTTGTCGAGACAAACTTTGACTTGCGTCACGGGATGATCAAACATCATTTTTCGTAAAATTAAAGTGAAACACTAATGATAGTTTAAATTACGTACTTCAACTTTGGACCAACGACGTAATTTTCATACATCATTAAAACGAATACAAAAAACTCCTCAAAATACGTATAGTATAACAAGTAAAATGTTATATTTATTTTGGGACGAAGAGAATATAAAAATTAAAGTCAAACACCTGAAAAATCCATTGACATACCTCTTCTCCAATTAGACTAATGTTAGGATGAGTTTGCAAAGCACACTCTAATGTGATGTGAGAAGCAGCACGACCCATGAGCCGAACAACTACAAGGTACCCGATTAAGACAGATGTCATGCTAAGCTAAGACCAATGTAAATACAAAGGTCCTTGCAATAGATGTACTTACAATGGTAGTACTTCCCAGTAGAACGGGCATCAATCATCACATTACCAATCATTTCAGCATATATCTGCAGGAAAAAAGAATATGCTTTAATGCTTTAATGTGCTTCTACGCTTATAAGAAACTTAAAACCAACATTAGAAATCGATTGTCGACCAACTAGTCTCCACTGCATGAGTAAAAGTTGTAACCAGGCGAACCTAGTATGAAATATGAAGTATGAACATGAACAGACACTTCCCCCACTGGACATGGTACACATTGTAAAAGGATTTTTTGATATAACATATGCAACAAACGATCTACGATTTGCATGATTAACTTTACCTTGCATGCGGTATCAAAACCAAAACTTGTAGGGACTTCTTTGCTTTTCAGGTCACCATCAATGGTCTTTGGGCATCCCATAACTCGAGTCTTAATGTTTTTACTCCTGCAGAATAATAATAAATGCCATAAAGTAAGCCCCCTCCGCCATTCAAGCTAGTGAGCCAGTAATGCCATTAGTAGGAAGGATTTTAACCTAATAGCCTCACTCCGATTATGTTAAGCAAGATCAAGCATGTGAATTCACCACAATGAACAGCTCCATCGTTCTCATACCTCGGTAACTAATAAGGAACTCATGAAAATTCCTTTGATATTGAATATTATTGATCCCTAAATCATCCATCTATAGTCCTTATCCTCTTCTTTATACAATTTCATCACAGAATACAGAAACTTCAAACGTCACAAACAATAAAAGAAAATCTGAAGGCTTGTTCAATACCTGAAGTTTTCCGCAAGGAGACACGCATTTGTATTTGAGTCATCTCCACCAATGACAACAAGTCCGTCCAAATCAAGCTTAAGTACGGTTTCTTCAGCTTGTTTGAACTGGAACCAAGGCCATGTGGTAAGTGAAATATAGCAAAAGTGAGAAGAAAAAAAAGGCAAAGGAGCATCTGAAATGAGAAAATCTTTTTCATATCAACAGGTCTAGATCCCACTCACGAAGGAAAACATGGAAAGGAACTGAGAAAGACACTTACCTGTTCTGGAGTTTCAATCTTGTCCCTCCCACTGCAAATCATATCAAAACCACCCTGAAGAAGAAGACAGTAACATTTACTAATTCAGAAACTATTCCGAGTGAACTGAAAACGAGAGTTCACAGCTAGCTATTCAAGAAAACAGTGACACACATTAACATCACTGGTAATAGAAGGCATTCAAACATGGGGAGACATGACAAACAGCAAATTTTAAACTAACAATAAGTCATGCGTATGATCCATGTTGCATAAAATCTAGCGGTATGACTTGTATCCCAAGGCATAACAGCGTAGGCCCAACAGAAGAAGCTTTATACTTGAACAAGAGAGACCAAAACAAAAAATCAAAACAAAAAAAGGAGCGAAAGAAGATAAGATACATCAACTGATTAGAAAGTTAATGCGTAGTTATCACTTACAAGTTGTCACCTTCAACAGGTGACTTTAGTAAATACCCATGGATTACACCCTTGGTCAAAATTTGAACGCTTCAGCTAGTTTATAGACCACATAGTATTAAATTATGACTGTTGACTTATATCCATTTCCGAACAGTACTGTGAGCAATAGATCTTTAGAACCATTTAATCCGGTTGCCTGGATAATTAGCAGACTTGTATAGATAACAAGTTGGGACACACCTTGCTACCTTATTCTTGATAGATAAGGTTTACAGATCGCTTGCAAATGACAAGGACAGGTTTTACAATATAGAGCCTCCAGGCATGGACCAGCACAGGACGGGCAAATTAATAGTTAAGCGTTATCTAGGTGGTAGTATCCCAAATTCTAGGCAAGGCCTCTAACGTGGTTAGCTCAATCACACTACTTTCTGGTTGCCTCACATTATTAAAACCAGATTCAGAA
Organism: Drosera spatulata; assembly: GCA_035668315.1. Lineage (NCBI taxonomy): Eukaryota > Viridiplantae > Streptophyta > Magnoliopsida > Caryophyllales > Droseraceae > Drosera > Drosera spatulata. The sequence continues at coordinate 1,838 of JAOVYX010018167.1, read as the reverse complement.
ACATAAATCGCACTGGTCCTCATCACATATAAAAGAAACCAAGCCATTTTCAGAGCAGACAATCAATCCAATTCCTTTTTCCATGGTTCTTCAAAGTTAAAAGGATGAATGATCGGGAAAAGCAGCCCACCTGATTTCTGTACGGATACACGAAATCTGAAGTTAATTCCACATATTTGCACTTCATGATCCCAGCAGGACCACCCCTAAACCCATAGATTGTGCTACCTTTTGCACGTGTCTCCAAGTAATCTGACATCAACCACACATCCAAATCAAATTAGATAAACCCAATCGAAACATTAGGGATGAGTACCACATAATTATTTTAATAAATAAATAGATAGCACTATGTAGATAAGGAGGACTTTTCAATGTTCGTTTATCAGGACCATATGGGATAACTTCTGTTTGCATCGATCTCCAGATCCAACCTTGACCTTGATACAAACTTATTAGATCATGGTCGTCAAATTTCAGATCTGTCCATATTTTTTACTGAAGGTTCAAATACCATCAAACAGTACAAAAACAACACCACATTAATCAACATGTAAAAACTACAACCAATAAAGTACACAACATTTCAGTCGAACTTTTTCTAGTGTTTTTTTACGGCCTCACCAAACTCAATTCCACGAATAAATCACCTAACATTTCATCAAATGCAATGTACAAGTACAGCTATAATCATACAACCTTCGCCTCACCTAACTCAATATCACGAAAAAGTCACTCACCAAAAATCCCGCAAATAACATTATGTCCACCGGGGGCTTGACCTCCGGACAAAACAACACCGATCTTCAACTTCTGATCCGATCCGGCTGTCTCACTCGGCACCAACACTGAGGATGGCTGCCCGAACAGACACGGAAATAGCTTCGCAATCTCACCTGAAATCCACAAGCACAAATCCAAGACTCACATTCAACAAAGCACAAATCACAACACCCATCTCTCATAAAACAACAAAAACACACAATTCAAAAATTTAGTTCCTCGGAATTAAACGATCGCACTATCATGCGATAAAATGCTGAATCGAGAACGCGATCCAGTAATCAAAATGAACTCACAACATCTCGCTTTCACAAAACAACAAAGCCAGCCTCAAATTCCAACGATTGCAACTATCATGCAATGAATGGCTGAATCGAGAATGCGATCCAGTGAATCAAAGCTTACACTCACAGTATCTTACTCTCGGAAAACAACAAAACCACACAATTGACAATTTTCCTCCCTCAAAATCGATCGATCGCACTATCATGCAATCAATCACCTAATCGACAATGCGATCCAATTAATCAAACAACACAAACACGAGATCTAGGAAACCACACAGTTCACAAGTATTTCTTCCCAGCGACTCCATCAATTCGACAATGATGCCACCGATCACCGAATCACCAATGCGATCCACCAAATCAACCACCACAACCACTCAATCCCCTAAACCAACTCCGATCCATACCTGGATTTCCGGCGGCGGAGCTGGGAGACCCGTCGACGACTTGAAAGTTCCCTTTCAGTACATCAGGGAGAGGAAGCGAGTGATCGAGTCGACTCTTCTGGACCTCGCTGTAGACGGAGGCGAATCGGCCGACGCCTTGCGGTGGAGCCGCCGCCTTCGTTGTTGTCGTCGCAGCGGCGCCGTTGGCGAGGGCGGTGTTTGGGGAAAGTGAGGCAACTGCCGGCATCGTTGGTGATTGAAGGAAAGGTTGAGTGTGGTGTTGGCTACCGGTCTATGGAGTTTCTTTGGGGTTTATATAGGAGTGGAGATGGAGTGAGGGGCTGTGAACGGGGTGGGTCAAGGACGGCGTTTTTTTTTTGGG
>JAOVYX010018166.1:0-20653 GCA_035668315.1 Drosera spatulata | reverse complement strand
AAGCTCAAATGGAGTATGATCCTTCTCATGTGAGTCCTCCCTCTTCTCCATTTATGGAGTATGATCCGTATAGTGTGTCTTATTTTTCGGATGAGGAATGTGGACATTGTGATCACTATGATGCCATAGTGAATAGCATAGCGGACATGTCTACCAACATGGTAGAGTTTCGACAAGAGGTGCACAGGCTCCAACAATCTTATGAGATACTAGAGGATAATTACTATGAGACGGCCTATTACATGAGGCAATAGGCGTTCGCAAACAACATTCCTCCTTCGGCACCTCGAGATATGAGTGTTCCTCCTCCTCCTCCGATTCATAGTCCTCCTCCACCGTCACCGCATTCAAGTCCGGGACCGGAAACTATGCCATGGGATGTCATGAACGAGGATCCTTGATTGATGTGATTATATTGTATCCGTTTTAGACTTTTAGTTTGGACTTCTATCTAACTTTTAGTTTGGACTTCTATTACCTTCAAGTTGTATTGTTGTTTGTTTGGATATTTGTCAAGTTGTATTGTTGTTTGGATATTTCATATGATATTTGGATATTTTGATATTTGTGTTGTTGTTTGACGTATTTGATTCGATGTGTAAGCCTTTTTCATGATTTTGGTTTAAGGGTTCTGTCAAGTATCAATGTATATGGTTAACGCATGTGGAAAGGTTTGATACTCTATGAAGCACGTTCCGTTTTTTTGCCTACAAATCATAAAACCGTGACCGATTTCTTAAAACCGTCAACGGTTTCAAAAAACGTCAACGGTTATAGAAACCTTCACCGGTTTTAAGAAAAACGTCAACGGTTTTAAGAAAAACGTCAACGGTTTTAAGAAAAACGTCAACGGTTTTCCAAAACTCTGAGTACATTAGCACTGAAAAAAAAATTAACACATGAAAAACGTCAACGTTTTCTGAAAAACGTCAACGGTTTTTGTTGTATCTTCTATTTTTTTTCCCGGACCGGGCTAAAGCCCGTCCGTCGGCCCGTCAGTCCGTCGGACCGGATCAAGTCCGGATCATGGCCGGATCGGGCCGGGCCGGACAATAAGTGTCCTAAATCAATGTCCGATCCGACTTGTGTCCATGAGCCGGGCTTCGAAAAGCCCGTCCGAGAGCTACTGGGCCGGACGGGCCGGACATGAGATTGACAACATGACTTTCTTGCACGTTTTTCGGAATCTTTTTCTTTTTGAAATATTTTTTAATCTGCTAAAGATAAGTCTAGGATATAGTACTTTGTGCTTTATTTCCATTCTAACCATTGTAATTTGTCACATATAAAGTTAAGAATATCCTCTGGATGACGAATGAGGTTTATCAGTTCACATATGTTATGAATATCAAAACCCCGCGATCGATGATTATAATCATTATAATCATCGGAAGGGGGGTAATAGAGGGTTTCGAAATTAATCGACGATGCTTATACAAATCAATGTAATGGTTTTGGTTTTGCATTCTTATGCATAGGCAACTAGTCCTCCTAATTCATAGCACATCGAGTTTCCCTAAGATCTAGACTACTAAATTTGTTGATCATGCAGGTAAAAGTGGTCCTTTTTTCCTCTATTCCCTGTATTTTATGACATATAGCGTATCTAAATGTCACGCTGCTCTTCTTTTGACTTCCGCATTTCAAATGCAAAACATCACCTTTTTTTATTATCAAGAACTCGAAAAGTAACATTGCTTGGAACATTGCATACACGCATGCATGCCTAGCTAGTTCGATCTCTTTAATTGAAGACCAGAACTTTAACGACTATGAGGTTTAATTGCACTGTAATCGCCAAACTTACATATATATAATCATGGATGAAGTCGTTTGTCTTGATTTAGCAACTTTAATATTCACGTTGTGTATCTCAACACACCTATAACGATCATCGGTTTTTTCAGTTATGAACATTCAATTTTTTGTAATGATATATATTCATGATTGTCAATCAAGTAAAGTTGGCTCAGTGACCAAACGTTATTTTTCTAACTCTTAGATAAGGAGTTCAATATCTTAGGATATTAAAACCAACATCTTTATATAAAAATAAGGGAATGTATATCTCTAGATAGTCTGTGACACTTGCAATTCGGAGCTGATCGATTTCAACAACTTATTTGGTATCAGGTGTGAGTCATAGTGAAGATTAACAAACATGAAATAGTTTGGTTCTGTTAACTAAAACTTATCTTTAAGGGAATCCCACCACTTGATATTAATTACATTTAGCCAATTGCTATAGATGAAAGTTGAATGTGTTGCCTATATCTTAGAGGAAGGCAACAGATGAAAAGGAAACTGCCATCTAGCCATCATAGTTTAGACTAGGTAATTAGGAAATTACCCTATCATGCCAATGGAGATTATCTAAGGCTTCTAGCTGCAAGACTTTCAATCCCTCTTAACATATTACACCTGTGACCTGTCATGAGTCTCATGACGACTAAGTGATGCCCCTGTTTGGATGGTTGCACATATGCAGGTCCTGCAACAAGCTCTGGACTCTGGGAAGCCTTTTCCGTTTCCTGACGGACTACTTATAAATGGGCGCCAGAATTCTTCTGTCTTCACCGGTGAAGCAGGTAGGAATAAGCCCTTAATTATCTGTTTCCTTTATCTGCTTCAGTGAAGGGTGCTCCAAGGTAAATTTACACTACGATGTTAAGGGTACTTACCGTGACCTCTCAGGGAAAACATACCTATTTAGGGTCTCAAATGTGGGACTGACAGCTTCAATCAACTTCAGAATTCAGAACCACGTGCTAAAGCTGGTCGAAGTTGAGGGTTCTCATACCCTTCAAGTAGAGTACGAATCGCTTGACATTCATGTAGGCCAGTCCATGGCATTCCTGGTCACCTTAAATGAAACGGCGAAGGACTATTTCTGTGTCGCCTCAACTCGTTTCACTAAGCCTATTCTAGTTTCCACCGCAATCCTTCATTACAACGGTTCCCTCACCCCTGCCTCTGGACCTCTACCTTCTGGGCCTACTTACCAAATTCACTGGTCAATGAAGCAGGTCAGGACTATCAGGTATGCAACGTAGCATATCAGTCACTTTATTTGTCGCGTTGATAAGTGTTTGTTAGACTGATCCTTGTTTGCGGCCCAAATGCTTAGAATTTGATCGTCTGCTTTACTTCTTGTGCCTGCCCTTTCTCTCATACAGATGGAATTTGACAGCCAACGCAGCAAGGCCGAACCCTCAAGGTTCATATCATTATGGGACAATAAACGTGACAAAAACTTTCATATTTGAAAACTCTGCAACGAGTATTGATGAAAAGCTGCAGTATGCTGTTAATAACGCATCTTACGTCAACCCTGCCACTCCATTGAAGCTTGCTGATTGCTATAATATTTCGGGTGTCTTCAACCTGAGCACAATTCCAGATAATCCAATGCCTGAACCTGCTAGGCTTGGCACGTCTGTTATTGGAACTACTCTTCATGACTTCGTTGAAATCATCTTCCAGAATAATGAAAATACGATTCAATCTTGGCACCTCGATGGCTATGCTTTCTGGACTGTGGCGTGAGTCTTCCCTACTTTGCTTTTGAATCTTTATGTGTTCTGATTGTGGAATCATTCATCTGTATGATTCTGGTGGTTGTCGAGTTTGATTCAGACATTACAGGGCATAGTATGGACTTCTTACGCATTTTAACATAGCTATGAATCACGGATACTTAACTGGAAATTATATTCATTAAAATGTAGTCATTTGGTGGGAAAGATGCTCGATCAGGGTTTTTTTTTTTTTTTTTAATCGAAGGATCTTTCTCATGCTTTTTAGTGTGGATTGGCAAGACGTTATCTGCTCGCTGTCATCAATAAACTTGACTGAACCCGCTTGGTTTGATGATTTGCTATATCCTTCCACTAAAATGAATGTACCTTGAAACTTGAAACATTTCAGATTTGGTTATGGTCAATGGAATCCTGGCATGAGGAAACGCTACAATAAGGTGGATGCTCCTGCAAGATACACAGTCCAGGTAAACAATAAATCTTCCTGTAATATCGATTCCTTAGTCCAAATGACCATGAAATTTCACTGCTGGGATATTCTTATTGATTAGCTGACCCATCTTCTAAGTTTAAAACTAATGTCAACAGCCCCATCCCACGCGTAACGTTCCTTAGTGTAGAACATGTTCGAGGCACCAGTTATTCTCATAACGTGTTGGAAATGTGTGAAAATGGGCATTGCTTTTCAGGTGTATCCAAAATCATGGAGCGCAATTCTGGTATCGCTAGACAACAAGGGTATGTGGAATTTGAGGTCGGCGATCTGGCCTAGACAGTACCTTGGACAGCAACTGTATATTAGAGTTTGGAACGATGAGCAGAGCCTATACACGGAGCATGACATTCCTAAAAATGTCCTGAAGTGTGGTAAAGCTGTGAACTCCTAGTTTTCGCCTCGGGCGCTGTTTTTTTCTTTCCTTTTTTCTTGGTTGTTCCCTCTTATATAACTATGTCAGAGTGATTTGATACTGCCGGGAAAATAGGAGTTCGAGTAAGGTAAAAGGAGAAGAAACCTTATACAATTTGTGCTCAGGACTAGTCGAAGACTGTAATAAGAAGCTTTCCCGTATTCCACCTTTGAGCGTTTTTCTCATATAAACTCTTCTGATATGGTTTCTCTGTCTCATCTCTGTCTCGGCTTCGGCTTTTGCTTCTCGTCACAGTAATTGACGCTTGAAGCTGTTATTTTTTGCACGTTCTTTTTGTAGTCTACGGCTCGTTTGTGGTGGACCTGGCTTGACTATCGGCTTGCCGACCTCATCTTAGTTGACCAAGTCCGGTTTTGGCCCTATTAACTTGTACAGTTGCCTTCCTGCGATCTTGGTTTCATGGTTTATAAAACAAATAATGTCAAGATAAACGATATGGTTATCAAGATACCGGCTTCTTTGACAAGTTTGTCATCATTATTGAATAGATCTGATGAACCACCTGTGATGATGAAATAACGACAAAAACTGTCCTGATATTTTGAAAAGTTTGTAGGCATTTGTATTTTTGGTTCTTGATTCTTTTATTGGTTGAGGGAAAGCGAAGAGGATGATGTATTCTATGATCGCATGGCATGACAATGCAAATCATAGGCTATACAGTCAATCATACCTCCTGGTAATGCAACAAGTTTCAGATTACAAGGTGCTTATCTAACATCGCGATCATGTTACAATCGTACTAGAAAGTTATAGCCACGAAGCTACCTAACATCGCAATCATGTTATCGTAATCAAGTTTCTGATTGTTATATTAGCACCTGACATGACAAAATTCTGTTTCTAGAAGCATTTATAGCATGATCAGTGCCCACGGTCAATAAATTAAAGCAAGCCATAAAATTCTTCGACGAATCATTCAATAAATAAATAACCTTGACTTAGTACATATATGCAAGCTCGTCGTGCCTAAGCAAATTCCAATTTTCAACTCAAGGAAAAAATCAGGCACAATTGTGATCTAGGGATTATGAAGAAGCAACAAAAGCACTTTGTGTTGGTTCATGGATCATGCCATGGAGCATGGTCTTGGTTCAAGATCATACCTCTCCTAGAGAAATCCGGACACCGTGTCACGGCTATCGAGCTGGCTGCGTCCGGTATCAACATGAAATCCATCGATGAGCTGAGTACCTTTCATGATTATGCCGCCCCGCTACTTGAGTTTCTTGAGGGGGTTGTGCCGGAGGAGAAGGTTGTGCTTGTTGGGCATAGTTCTGGAGGCATTTCTTTGGCCTTGGCCAGTGAGTCTTTCCCTCAGAAAATTGAAGTTGCTGTCTATGCTGCAGCATTTATGCCTGATACCGTAAATGAGCCCTCCTATGTTTTAACTCAGGTAATTCATATCATCGAATGAACTATTCTCCGTATTATGTTTTAGTTTGTGGAACTTAATTTGAGCCTATATGTTATAATATCACAAAGTCAACCATTCTGTCCACACTCAGATGTAAGTTGAAACAAATAATGCGGGCAACAAATCAATCAAACCGAGGAATACGAGACTTTTTACGTGAAAAATCCGTAAGGATAAAAAATAACGGGACGTTGATCGGAGTCCACCCAAACTTTCATTAATCAATAAGATTATTTGTACATATATATCCTCCTCTAATTCAAGCAGAGGGTAAACAACATCAAGGGTTCAACAATCATTGGAACAAGTCAATCTCACCGAGCCTAGGTGGTAAATAAAGAGGAAAAACATCACAAAACACCTCTTGGGATTGTCACCATAATTTGGTCGAAAACAGATCTTTCCGATATCAGATCGAGCTGAAATTTGAGGAGGTAGTATATCCGAAAATAGGCTTAATCGGACAAAAGACGCCCCTCCAAAGGCCAAACCTATTGACCCGAGCCACTCCAAAATCTGATTTTGATGTTGTGTTTGTGTGTTTGGAACTCTTTTTTTTTTTTGGATTTCCACCACTTATATCAAGTTATATATACACAGTATGTTAGGTCAAGAGTGATATTTTAAGCCCAATCACAAGGACCGGACCCAACACTGCCAGCATTGGTGCTTAATTGAATATCAATTCTACTCAGGCCTTATTCATCTGAATATGCATGATCATCCACTTGGGTCAAGTGTCACTGAAAAGGACGACCTGTGCTATTTTCAGACAAGCAAACCAGCTAACGCATAATCTCGACAGTATTATTGACATGACATGTGTTGTGAATATGTGATCAGCACGCATCACTCTTAGAAGAATTAGAGGAAGGATGGTTAGATACCGAATTCATAACCAAAGGCGATCCTACTGAGTCTCCAAGGATATTTATGTTTGGACCCAAAGCCATGGCTTTGCAGCTCTATCAACAGTCTCCACCAGAGGTAACTATTCCGACAAACAGCAAACCAAAAAAAAAAACAGTATATACACAAAATGATTCAGTCCAATTCAAATACTATTAATTGAGAATCACCTATGAAGAAAGTGAGAGTACTTGCTTGTTTTGTTATGTTTGTTTTTCGCAGGATTTGCAGCTGGCTGAATTGCTAAAGAGGCCAAGCTCACTGTTCGTTAATCATCTATCCAAGGCAGACAAGTTATCCGACACCCGATATGGATCTGTTAGGCGCGTTTATGTCACATGTGGCCAAGACCGAATAATTCCTGTTACCTTTCAGCATTGGATGATCGAGAACGGAGGGGCAGCCGAAGTTAAAGAGCTCCACGGTGCGGATCATATGCCCATGTTCAGCATGCCGCAACAATTGTGTGATGTTCTTGTTGGTATCGCGTCTACATATGTGTAAACTCGCAAGTCATTTACAGTTAAGTTCACAATAATGTCCTCTTTGGTGTACTTCTTATGGGACACATCACACAACGGTGCATCTTATTAGTATTTCCACGACAGATTTTGAGAGGTGCAAGGCATTGTGCAAAGCTATACTAGTGACTTTGTACAAATCTATCCGTTGAGATTCAAACAATTTAAATCTATCAATCAGTTCAATGATAAACAATTCTTCTCACAATCTTGAAGTAAAAAATTTGACAAAATTACATACTGATCTCTATTATCCTATTGATATATTATTCTACCTTTAAATTTTGTCTCGACAATATGATTAACCTGAATGATCATGTAAGTGAATCACTTTGACATAAATTATAATCTGTCTCAAAACAATTGACAGAAAACATTGCAATTGAATGGAGCAAGCAATAACGGGATTTCACCAATATGTGTTGGCCCCCAGTAATCTCTCGGTTCCTCTTGCCCTCACTTTCTAGGGTTTTTCTCAATCCACGGCGACTCATCACCGATCTTTGAGTCTCTCAATCGCACTCAAAAGTTTAGGGGAAATTGATACGCCGAATCATGCGACGAAGAATATTCGATCACATCTTCATCACAATTCAATTGCCTGTAGCGATCGCATGTTAAAGGTTCGATAGAAACTTATTGTTTTGATTCATGTCGTCGTTTTCGAGATGCGTTCGAACTCTATATGTTGATTGGTGAGCATTTTTGCACGAATTATTTTTGATGATGTTGCGGCTTCGAAAGTGGTCTAGTGGATAACCGACTAGTATTTGTAATCGAGAAATTGATAGCTGATAACGTATCGCGAGATTCTCTATTTAGCGTAATCACCTTGGGAAGAGTTCAATGCCAAGTTGACAATGCTTCTGTCGTTGATATCTTGATCATAGCGTCAGATCTCGACGAAAACAGACTCTAATAATTGAGTATCCTCGTAATTAAGGTTTGGTGTGTCCCCTCGGAAACAGACTCCAGTCTCTAGCAATTGAGTATCCTTCTAAGTTCGGTCATTGAAGCTCCTATGAGTCCGAGACTGCTATGTTCTTTGATTAAAGGCCTACTGTGTTGGATTTGGTGTTGAGCTTGATACGGCTAACTTCATTTTCGTTGGTACTAGGTGAACTGTGGTCCTTCCTGGAGTTCTTGGTTGATCTGCTGTCTTGATCGTGTATCATTTTAATGCAAATGTTACTTGAATGAAATAAGCGCCCTGGTTGAATGCCTCACTTCTGAGACGTCTAGACACCTTAATCATAAGTTTGTGGCGCTTCCCACCTGTGTTTAGTTATCTTGTCACTGACGGATAGTTTTGGTATTAGCATTTAGCGCAAGTTGAATTTCGTACTGCAGATGTTTATCCTAGAGCTTTGTTCGGTCATCCATTTTTCGATACATTGCTGTTACATCAACCACCAAGACATAGATGTACAATGTATTAGGATAAGGCGATAAGAAGCTTCTTTTCAGAAAATTCATTCCAACATGTCAGCAGTGTGATTTTAGCCATCGCCTTGGTGTTCTTGTTCTTCATCATATGTTTTCATGAGAACTCACCAAATATTGCCCCTGCCCTCTTGCAGGATGAGGATAAGGCGACAGGAGCGATGGCTCAAACAGCATTTGGGTGCAAGTTTTGTAGCAGTTTTGATGACACTACGAGGTACATCTCACAAACTCGAATCTATTTGGAGAATTACATACATGATGATCATCATTCAATCACATCTTTTCTTTTTCCATTCATTGGTCAGCGGAACAGATGGTAGAATTAGTAGCAGTACAACCACTTTACCAAACCACGCAAACTCGCTTTCTAAACAACTTCTATTCTAAGCCTAACTTTCCTAAATGACATCTTGGAAAGAACATATCCCTGATTTAACCTAAGAAACAAAAACACAAAGTGGATCATTGTCACTTGAGCCCATTTCCTGGAGTGGAAATAGCAAGTTCAGGCCACGCAGGAGAGGAGAAGTATTCGCTGCCACCACCACCAAGGAATCCGTTCTCCGCACCACCACTCTCCATCTGCCACGTGTTCCCACGGTGACCATCTCCGCCTGCGGTAACACCTGCAGCAGTGGCAGCCTGACCGCCAACTCCTCCGTCACCACCTAGGTAGCCAAGTTCAGGAAAAGCCCACACATTCCTCCCAAGCCCAAGTTCCTCCAGCCCACTGGACTCGAGCCCGAGTCCAAGTCCAAACCCGCCAAGGCTCAAGAACCCGCCCGCAGGCCCAGCAGCATGGCCTAGCAGGGACGTGAATCCCCCAGCTGCAGCAGCGAACCCCGTCGCCGGCTTCAGTAAAACATCTCCAAATGGCCCTCCGCCGGCACCAGAGAGGGACACAAACAGTGGCGTTGACGGAATTGGATCAAGAGCCGACGACACAGCAGCGGGGGATGAAGAGAAGGAGCCAAAGCAGGTAGCTGATGATGATGAGGTTGTTGTGGTGGTGGTAGGGGAGGAACAGAACGTGTGGGAGAAAGAGCGGGGGCGTTTGGCGGTCTTGCGACTGCCGCCGCCAACAGGGATGTCGCGGAGGGTGCCTCCGCGGGTCCAGTAGCGGCGGCAGGACTTGCAGAAATGACGGGGCTGTGAGAAGTTGTAGTTGTTGTAGTAGCAGAACTTGGTGTTCGTTGAGTCGCAGCGCGGGCACGGCAGCGGGTCCTGATCGGCCGGTGGAGGAATACCCATGTGGTGGGCCTTGGTGGCGGTTGCTGCCATGCTGGTGGCGGTTGTGGTGATGGTGGGTCGCCTCTCTGTGGTGGTTTCTGGTGGCATTTTGGTCTTTGGGTGCGTTTGTTGTATGAATAAATGGTTAGTTCTGGTTTGTTTGCTGTTGAGTGGGTATTTGGTTTGATAGGGATGCAAAGGGGCTGGGATTTATAATTGTGGTTTGAGAGATGTGGCCTGGGCTTGGGGAGAAGTACAGTGCAGGGAGAGATGAGTAGGTGCTGCTGGGTCATGTTGGGATTGGGTTCTGATTGTGTCTATGGAAACGGGGCACGCCAACCCCGCACTGTACTTGCACAGTCTGCTCATATTTGCCTCTCTGTTTTTGTTGTTTTCGTGTGTCTAAACATTCATTTTGAAAAGCAAAGCATGTTCTAGTTTTTGCCACTTTTACCGTGTTTGTCATAAGAAAACATGTTGCGTTTAGGGATACAGTTTATGAGGAGTTAATGATATGTAGATTCCTCAATTCTTCTTCGTACCATGTCGATATAGTGAGGTCGGTCTGTTCTTGATCTGCAGGTTTACATGATAAACAACGGTGCATGGCGTGACGGGAGTTCACTCTTATCTTCAACGAGCTCATGGTCGTGAAGCATGGATTCAACGAATGTATTGAATGGTCGCTATGATCATTGTTCACAACGTTACACATCGACGACTCCAAACTGATGAAGGATGAGTAAAGGTACAAGATGGATCAGTACTCATACAAAGGAGATGCAAATACAGTTATAATCTTAACATTCTGTCTCCTGCACCATAATCACCCATTAAATTGCACCATTTACACCACTTCTGTTTATTTGCTGGTGCCCTGCATGCCCCTGTTTTAGGGATCATACTAATGAGATTTGTACTATCTCTTTCAGGGAGGGGCTCTAATTGCTCTGAATAGGGAAAGCACCCAGGCGGCTCGTTTCGACTGTTGAACAGACCACGACGAAGCAGTCACAAGAAAACAAATTTGAATGGAGAAAATAGAGGAAGAGCAGAGGTGTGATGAGTGATGAGTGGTGAGAGACATAATGATGATGTTGGAGCAGCGTGGGCGAGCTTTTCTGTTTGTTGGGAATCCGTGGGTATATGCGCCTATATGGGGAGAGGAGAGCGACGGATCGCGTCATGCCCAGAGGATTCCCCTGCTGCTCTCTCCACTACTGTTCACTGGGTACGTAGTTTGCTGACCCTTGCTTGACCTCAACAATCCTCCCTTGAATTCGATTAACTAAACTCAGAGGTTAACCCTATGAGTATTATCCGAAGGATTAACTACTACGGTATGAAATGACTGTCGTCTATTGCTACAACGTTGTATTGCTCATCTTGTTCGAAACGCGATGAGTTTCTGCTTTCTATGCTAATACTTGCATGCTTATAGAACTTGTGTGGCAGTAATCGAAGATTATGTGACAAAGCTGCACAATCAAAAGACTCAATTTTGATGAGGTGATTAGTGGTGGTCCTGTTTTCCCTCCTGTGATTGTGATTGTGATTGTGATTGTAGAAACCGGTCAAAGTACTTGCTCGTCTAAGATTAAACGTGACAGACAACACCCTGCGATATCTCCAGCTTTCGTGCAACATCTATACTGATTGTCCTAGGGTGTGTTGCTAATTGGTCGTGGTCACGGGTAGAAATACTACTAGAATGGAGCTGGAGACTGCCCCGCGGGAGATCGAGGAGGAGGCCGAAGATTGGCGTGGGGGAGGGGGACATTGGGGAGTTTCAGAGTCTCTGTCGCACTAGGCAGGCAATTCATCTGATCACCGACGATCTTCATATCCATTCCCTCTTCGGGCTTTGGTATTTTTCTCAGTCACCGGCAGCATATTTCTGACATGATGACAGGTTTTGTCTCCTTTCTACCCTCTTCACCTCATCGTCATCACCCCTCATGCCTAAATTTCCCAGGTTAATCATTCTTTTTTCTTTTTTTTTATGTTCGTTTGGGTCTGTGTTTTCGTCTTGTTGTGTATTGGCGTTTTGTCCCCTGCAAATTGATGCCCCAATATTCGTTTCCTTCCCTCTCTCCGCATGCTTCCCCTTTTTTGACTGTACATTCTCCGGCTCGTCGGTTACCAGCCTGCCTACTCAGCTGGCTAGCCTGTAGGGTTCCTAGCTATAACGACTATGCGCTTGTGACTTGCGAAACAACTTCCATGATTCCATCTTCGGGTTATCTCCTTTGCTTTGTCTTGTCTGGACCATCAGCCCATTTCATGTAGTCTGGTATTCCTCCGGCCCATTAAGTTGGCCCGCATTTCTTTTGTGAGTTAGCCCACTCTTTGCTGTGAGCTGGTTCATAAGGAAAGGGAGTGAATTTGAAATCTTTTTGAGACGCAGTAAAAGAAAATCCTTCTGTAGCATGGTAGTCTGGTACATAATTTACATGATATTTTAATATATAATTTATATAATTATTAATATTTAATAATAAATTTATAAAAAATATTATGTTTGATTTTACACATAGCAAATCTTATATCCATATATATACAAAATAAAAATATTATAATAATTTTAATTATTCCATCTTGTACAAAGATCGAAATGCTCAAGCAAGTTTAATTATGGCATGTCAATATGTCATGACTCACTTCCAAGATGTGACCTTTCCCAATTTCTAAACACACACACAACCACTCTCACCCTTCTCCTCTCCAATATGACCGTTGAGTCAGTACCTTGAATCTCCCCCACCACACTTACAGACCCATCAATAGCGAGTACTAGAAACAAACAACACCACAACCCCGCCGGCGAGACCCCGCCAAACGCTAGCTCTGTCACCATGAATGTCGGACCCCAACTCCCTCATGACCACGAAGCATCGGAGTACGAGCAGTCGAGGGAGCAAAGAATCAAGGAAAACCTTGAAAGGATGAAGAAGCTGGGAATTTTGGATCTTTCACTTAAATTGAAGGCCGATTCGATTTCTAAGACGAAGAATGGGAGGAATCAGTCGTTGGAAAAGAGGACTCCTGCGAAAGTGGCGCTGCCCCCTTCTCGCCCACCTCGTCGCTCGTCTAGGTTTTGGACTCATTTCTTGGGTTTCGATCTGGTTTTGCATGAGTTGATGAGCGAGTTTAGTTGATTTGTTCTTGTTGGGCTTTGTGGGTACAAGTAATATTGGTTGATTTGATGGAAAGGTTTCATTTTGATGTGTGCTAGGGGGATTATGGAGCTGGATTTGATATGGGTTTATGCCCAATTGCATGATGCAAGCTCTAATTGTTCTCAACATAGATTTCTACACCTTGTTGTTGATAATATGTTTCATGTGTGAGTTAGTTTCAGGCAACCATTACTGACAGTAGCAAAAATAAAAAAAGAAAAAAAAAGGGTTGACATTTTTATACCATTGAACAAACCCTAAATCTATTGAGATTCAATGTGAGCCCAGTTCATGTATGTCTACTTCCCAGGTTCAATATGGGGCATTGGACCGTCCCTGGAACCTTGCACTCAGTTTGTTGACAGAGAGACTACGGTTTTGTTGTTAGTTCAGGGGGCCTCAATGAACCATTTGTTGAGAAAGTATTAGGCAGCATGAGGTCTCAAAGCTTCTTTTTTTTTTGGATAAAATGAGTTATCAAAGCTTTATTGATGTCTTAATGACTTTGTTTGTTAATCGAGTCAGGCTGCAAAACGTAACTCCAGTGAGCTATTCAGAGATGCAATTAACCAATAAGGGTAGTACTGGCTTAGTGGATGATGTTGATGATTTTCTGCTCGAGAGAGGAGCTAAGCCTGAAATTTACACCAAGGAGCATGAGAAGCTGCTAGGAGATACTCAAAGGAGCTGGACACTGTTTGTTGATGGTTACAGTTCAGATGGGAGAAGAATTTATGATCCTGTGAAAGGGAAGACTTGCCATCAGTGCAGGTTAGTGCTGGAAACCATCGTCCTGTGATGTGGATTTGGCTACTATTCAGGATTCATATGTTAGTCTTTGCGCGTTTTGTTTGCAGGCAGAAAACTCTTGGTCTTCGTACTCATTGTAGCCAATGTCAGATGTTTCAAGGCCAATTCTGTGGAGATTGCTTATTCATGAGGTGAAGATTAGGGTCTTGTAAATATTTGCCCTCGTTTTGCTGTGACGCTGCTTGCTTCTAGTTCTTCTGGCTTAAATGGTATAGAAAAGTATTCTAATGTGTGGTGATCATGATTTTCTGTAACTAATTGCAGTTTGTCTTCTGCAGTTCACGTCAGTTTTGCTTGTAGCGTGATGCATAGATTTGATCATTCATCTAATTTAGTTTCTACATGATTTGGTTGTTCAACCATCTCCTATGATATTGGCTATCATAACTGTTGGCTTATATTCGTACTTCGGAGTCATTTAGTGGAAAGGAGCTGCAACCCTCTAACCGGGCCTAGGGCTAATATTTAAGGACATATGGAACATATCATATTTTTGGGTCCTGCCTTATTCACTAGTCAGATGTCTGATATAAGCATGTCTTCTGCAGATATGGTGAGCATGTAGTTGAAGCAAATGAGAACCCAGAGTGGATTTGCCCTGTTTGTCGTGGAATTTGTAATTGCAGCTTGTGCAGGCAAGCAAAAGGATGGCCGCCCACTGGTGTCCTCTACAGAAGAGTAACTCTTCAGAATCCTAATATTTCTGATTAATAATCTTAATCCTGTGGGAAAATCCTATTTGTGTGCAAACCTTGCCCTCCTCTTTGAGCAACAATAATCTCTATTGTTCTCTCACTTCCCTCTCAAATCTTTTCAGATTCTGAAGTTGGGTTTCAAGTCCGTTGCACACTATCTGATCCAGAACTACCGTGCACCCTTGGATTCTGCGACAAAGAATGATGATACTCCGCATACGGTGAAGAGATCTTTGGCCTTTACTGACCTGATAGATGAAGAAGGGAGTAAGAAGGAAGACCCTCCCAAACCTGTTAGTAGTGAACCAAGGGTAGCACATGAAGACAACAAGAAGGAGAATGAATATGCATCTGCTACGTCCAAGAAAGATGGTGGAGATTCCATTCCTGCTCCCTCCGATGAGCCAATGCCCAAGGGCGTTGCAGGAAGAACAAGAAAGAGGTCAAATAGCGAAATCCTCAAAGGAATTGAAGCGTTGAAGAAAGAGGAAACTGCAACAAAGGATATCATTGCTTCGACTAGTTCTAGTTCGGGCCAAGACAGCATTGCTAGAAGATTGAGGCCAAGGTCCTGTAAACCTTGAAAATTCACCTTCCCCTGAATGCATTTTGTTGTCACAGCACTTTATGACCCAGATCCTGCAGGGCACATTCTTGTTGGTGCTGTACTTTAAAATGTCTAAGATAATATTGTCTGCCATCGATTTTGCAACTTCGGTGACGGTCTTGGGGGCAATGAGATTGTCGGTATGATCTTGGTAGCATTAGAAGAGAAAATGAAGCTTGTATGAATGACTTACACTAGAGCAATTGTTGTTTTTGATATTTGGTTGCACGTCGGATTTCTATTCAGGTTCAAGAATGGATGACCAGCTGAACACTATTACCTGATTAGTTGTTTGCATTGTTCTATTTAAGGCGATCTTCGTCGTATTGAAATGAAAGGGTTCGCTTACGGGTATGACATGATTGGTAGCGAAAATATTCAAGCTTGATGGCCGGAATCCATATGCAATGTCAAGGAGTTGAACTTGCCTGCATCTAACATCTGTATCACAGGGAAACTCTTCTGTGTCTAACATCTTCTTGATCTTGTCTTCTGCTGCTCCCTCGGTCTCAATATTTCTTCAGTTCCAAAAAAATTACAAATGAAAAAAATTATAACATTTATTAAATGAAGATGTTTTAATAAAATTATAATATTAGCATATTTGTAAATTTTTTTCTTATAAAAATATCAAAACATAACTCACCTATTATTTTTATTCTCTCTTTTTTTTTTCCCTCATCCCTCTCACTCACAAAAATCAAAAGACAATTTAGTTTTCATAATCAAAATCAAAACACACATAAATTATCGTATCAGATCAACCGGTTGTAATTCTGTTGCGACGAAAGGAGTAACATTGTTCTTATTGGGGTATCCCAATTTATTTGTAACCTTTTCAATTTTATCAACCTTTTTACAAAAAAAATACCAATATAATCATCATTTTTCATTAAATTTCACTATCTTTAAAAAATATTTATTTTTCATTAAAATTCATAAAAAATCAACACATACATATGAAATCTCGTGTCGGATTATCTGGGAGTACATCTTTAGCATGCAATCATCGGTTTCCCATAGCTTTATGTCGAAATTATTGGAGCCAAGAGTTGGAAAGAAACATGGCAGCCTTCATAGGGTGTTTCTTCGATAATCATTACTATTTGATAAAGGTTAAGTATTACGCAGTAGCAACATACTATCATCACCCTGTCCTGAAGCTAGGTTTGTGGAAGGTTGATGAATGCTTTTTGAAGCACCATACACTTTAGATGATTGAAGACCAATAATGAATAATCGATGAAACGAACTCGATATTGATCTAGTGGAATCTTAGCCAGTTGTATATCCTAGGACATTCACAGCGGATTCTTTAAAATTATCTTTTTATTTTATATTATTCATTATATCTCATTTTATCTCATTTTATCTAAAAAATTATAATATACTATAATAATATTATATATTTATGGATTTATTATTTATTATTCATTATTTTTACAATTTCAATACATATTTTAATACATTTTGTCAACGTTATATCATTATTTTTCTAATTTAAATATTCTATTTTTTTACAGATTCATTATTTTATTAAAGAATAATGCCCTAAGGCTAAGTGTGAGCATTTGGTCTCAACTGAACGCTACTAATTCTTTGATTTGTCCTAAACAATTGTTTGTTTTGAGCTAAATCATTCAATTAAATCATAACAGTCAACCTTCTAAAAATCTTACTATGCGTTTTCAAACATTAAAACATGTCTTTTTCGTTATTCATTTTAGGGTTAAAAAGATCAAACAAGTTCCAAAACGTTCCTACACATCACTATTTTTTTATTTTTTTTAATCAATATAGTTACCATATCAAATAAGTTAAAATATATCTTAAACAACAGAACATAATTACATAATCACGTCAAATATCAAAATGATATATGTATGTATTATTCTTAATTTTACATAAAAAAATTAATTTATTATTAAGTTAATTCTATCAAATAAAATTTGTCTCAATATGACTTAAAATTGCACATCTGAGATCTAAATTTTAAAATCAGATAATGCTCGATAGTTAATACCCGATATCAAAACCACTAACTGAACCGACAACATATTTTAATTTTTCATTTAACTGGGAAGAATGAAAAAGATTACAGTAGATCTTTGGCTCGTTGCTAACACAGAAGCAAAACCCAGAAAACAATGGTTAGGCAGTGATTTGTTAACCAAAAAGTCAAAGTGTTTCCGCACTAATCGATTAGGTTGTACTAAAATCAATATTTTAATCAGTGGGTTAATCAAAACCCACCAAGCAATTTGTCCATAAAAGCCCAAATTAACAGTCGACAAAGCGAGATTATACCCTTTTGACTCCCTCTTTGCCTCTCTTGCTCTGAGAGCGATACCCGATTTGGTGGGCAATCCGCTTTCAAATCCTCCCCTGAACTTGCCCTTTTCCTTTTTTGGCTTCTTTGTTGCCTGTTTCTTCAGATTTCAAGCTCAGTGCAGTGATTTCTGATTAGGGTTTCTGTTGATTGGAGCTATTTGTGATCTGGGTGGTGTTGATGCTGTGATGGGTTTTGTGGGTCTGTGTTTTGATTGAATTTTGTGTGATGGGTTTGGTCTGATTTGATTTGTTTGGGAAAGTCAAAGCAATTGGGTGTTTTTTTTTTGCTTTGCTTTACCAAAAGCTCAACTGGGTTGATGCTATTCTGATTCTAGAGTTTGAATTGGGTGTTGGGTTTTGCTCCTTTTGGGTTATTGCTTCTGCGTTTACTTTGATCTGTCTGTGTATTGTGCCATTGGGTTGTGAATCTTCAAGCTTCAGGGCATGCTGGCTGGCTAGGGTCAGGGTTTGGCTGATCTGGGTTGAATCTGTTTGGTGCTTATTTGGAATCTGTGTGGCCCTTTCCCTTTTATTTGAAGCTTGGGATCTTTGACGGTGGTGTGAATTTCCCGCCTTTGAAGCGCGATTTGTTTTACTAAAAGCAGAACTTTGGTTTAGCAAAAGCAGTGGATTGATTCTTTCTTTCCAAATCAGCTTGCAAGTTTGAATTTTGAACCTGCTTTTGCTGGGTTCTTTTGTTTGATGGGTTTGGACTCTTTGGGTTTGCTGCCGAAGCTTTGACTCCATTTTCTTCTGGATTGAGAGCTGTGAGCTTCGATTTGCATTGAGTCGCCTTGATGCATTTCTCACTATGGAAGCGCATTGCCCATTGCGCTGCTTTGATCATGGACAAGAAGGGAGAGGGGAAGGATGGGCCTTCTGTGTCTGGTGCAGAATACAAGAGAAACCCGTCAAGGCTTCGTCGTTTGCAGGAAAGCATGCTTAGGGAAGCTCTGGAAGAAGCGTCTGAAGATGGGTCTCTTTTCAAATCCACACAGGACTTGGATCCTGAATCTATTTCTAATCAGAATGATAGCCTTGGCCGATCGAGATCGCTTGCAAGGCTTAATGCCCAGAAAGAGTTTCTCAGAGCTACTGCCTTGGCAGCCGAACGAGTTTTTGAGTCAGAAGATGCCATTCCAGACCTGTACGAGGCTTTCACTAAGTTTCTCACCATGTATCCGAAGTACCAATCTTCAGAGAAGATTGATCAGCTGCGTCTGGATGAATATGTTCACCTCTCAGGGCCTGGTTCCAAGGTATGCCTTGACTATTGTGGATTTGGGCTGTTTTCTTACATTCAGAGTGTTTATTACTGGGACTCGGCCACTTTCACCTTGTCTGAGATTACTGCAAATTTGAGTAATCATGCGCTCTATGGTGGTGCGGAGGCAGGCACTGTTGAGCATGATATTAAGTGTAGAATTATGGACCATTTGAACATCCCTGAAAATGAATACGGGATTGTGTTTACTGTAAGCAGAGGGTCTGCCTTCAAATTACTAGCTGAATCGTACCCTTTCCACACAAACAAGCAGTTGCTTACCATGTTTGATCACGAGAGCCAATCTGTTAATTTGATGGCTCAGGCTGCGAAAGAGAAAGGTGCAAAGGTTTATAGCGCTTGGTATAAATGGCCCACGCTAAAGCTCTGCTCAACAGATCTGAGGAAGCAGATTCTAAGCAAGAAGAGGAGGAAGAAAGATTTTGCTTCTGGCCTTTTTGTGTTCCCTGTCCAATCAAGAGTTACTGGTGCTAAATACTCATACCAGTGGATGGCTCTCGCTCAGCAGAACAATTGGCATGTCTTGCTAGATGCTGGTTCATTGGGCCCCAAGGACATGGACTCCCTCGGGTTGTCTTTGTTCCGACCAGATTTCATAATCACCTCATTTTACAGGGTATTTGGTTTCGACCCATCAGGTTTCGGATGCCTCCTTATCAAGAAGTCTGTCATCGGCAGTCTCCAACATCAGTCTGGGGCTACAGGAACAGGAATGGTGAAAATAATCCCAATATTTCCACAGTATATAGATGATGCAGTTGACGGTATAGATGAATTGAGGGTTGAAGATGAAGAGGTCTATGAGAACGGGGATCTGAAAGCCGACAGTCAGAAGGAATCGCAGATGCCTGCATTCTCAGGTGCATATACTTCAGCGCAAGTGAGGGATGTTTTTGAGACTGAGATGGAGCATGACAACAGCTCAGACAAGGATGGTGCGAGTACAATCTTCGAAGAAACAGAGAGTATCTCTGTTGGGGAGGTGATGAGGAGTCCTATGTTCAGCGAGGATGAGTCTTCCGAAAACTCTTTCTGGATTGACTTAGGCCAAAGCCCGGCAGGCCAAAGTCCAATGGCCTTATCCGACAAACAGAATGTGAAGTCACCCCTACCGCCTGTGCATTTAACTGGCAGGAAGAATGACAAGAAACCTTCCCTAAAACCATCCACTACAAGAGCTAGGAGTCCTTTATATGATAGTCACAGGATAAATGTTAGACCACAAGAAGACCATCATATGCTGTCATTTGATGCTGCAGTTCAATCAGTTTCTCAAGCCACTGACCGCGTGGAAAGGGTACCTCAGGTGCAATCACAACATTTCGAGTTCGATTTTCAACATGAAAGTGAAATCCAAGAGGAGCATGAGATCGTGGTACCGAATCCTAATGGGTCCAAGAATCGGCGTTTCTTGAATGGATCTTCCTCTGAATTCTACAAGGAAACCAAAGAAAGTGCCATAAGAAGAGAACCAGAAAGTGATTTCAGGCCGTTAGGGAGAAGAGCAGGTGACAAAGCTGTTGGTGGAAAACCTCCATTCATGGAACACAGCGAGCTGTCAGGCAATGAACCGAGGATGTCCTTAGAACACAACCTCAGAAAGTATGTTACTCGTAATTTTCATCCAGGGGAAGCATCCACGAGCCACCTAGATGATGATCAGTATACCAGTGATGGCGAATATGGTGATGGTCCAGAATCCAGTAGGAAGGAACCCGAGATTATATGCCGGCATCTTGATCATATTGACATGCT
>JAOVYX010018165.1:0-20660 GCA_035668315.1 Drosera spatulata | reverse complement strand
CGTTATGAGAACGAGCTGTTAGTAATGAGTAGGCTAATATATGGATATAGAAAGGCTTTGAAGGAAACCCAACAAGCCTTTGCGGACTATAGAAAGAAATGTCCGCAGCTTGATGAGCCTATTTACAAGGATGCCGGTGCTGGAGGTGTTGTGAAAAGTGTCACCGAGCTGGAGATGGAAAGACTGAAGCGTGAGGAAGAAGAGAGGATGATGCGCAATATGGCTCAAGATATAATCACATGCTTTGAAGTGGCATGGGAGTCGAAATTCAATGGTTTTTTAGAGGACATTGAAATGTTCTCTCGCAGGTTTTCAGATCTCAAAGAGAAAGTTGAACTGCTCAAGGAGTTCTCTGCCAAGCACAAGGCCGAGGCTCCTGTTTCTGATGCATGAGCTTTGAACTGTGGTCAGCTGCCTCGCCCTTTGTATCTTTTGTAGTTGTGATGTAAGAATTCGGTTACCTTATAAGGTTGTGATGTTGCGATGTTTAGTATGCTGATAACATGTTGAAGTTATCTCAGTTTATTGCCACCTCGATATGGTTAACAGTGCCTTGCCTCTTCGCAGAAAAGCTGTTGTATCCCTTTGTAGTTCGTGCTACACTTGCTAATTTGACGTGTCCTTGATTTCTTACATTTTTTTAGCTCGTCTCTTCTTGATTCTGTTTGCTGTTTCAGCAAAATATCATGGTTATAGTGACTTGTGCCGCTGGTTGATCCTATGTTATATCTGCATATGAGTGTGGTCGCTAATGCTAATTCAAACATTTTATGCATTTCTATGCTCTAGTGTATGATGATCTAAAGCTGCCATTTACGATCATCATCCTTGCGTAGAAGATGCCTGCTTTCGGGAAACAATGTCTGCAACAGGCTAAGACTGTAGGCTGTGTCCATCTCATCCTGTCCAGACCCTGTTTTGACAGGAGCATTTGAAATGTTGTTAGTAATGTTGCTTTGGTAGTATTAGGGACCTGTGTAAAAGACAGAATCTCGAGTGGATCAGCAGCCCCATAGAGCTTGAAACATCAAGTGTTATTTAGACGAGCGATTATTGTTGGGTTTTCTAGTGTTATCTTGGTTGTTAGATGATTGCAAAAAGTCTTAGAAAATTGATTGATAGAATCCTATCCGTATCTGCAAAAAGAATAAGGAATTTTTGTTTACCGACTGTTGACATACAAATGAATGACATTTTACCTCCACCCCTTAGCCCTGCTATTTTTCTGAAAATGATACAGATTTTGTCATTATAAACGTGTTTTGCTGTGTCTTTCCTAACTTGTTGGCACAACCGGCATCAAGCTGCGAATAGTTGGTCCTGGTAATGCATTGGTTGATGACACTATGACGAATATACAAGATGATCATGGATCTGCATTATCCTTGTTCCTGTCTGATGTTTATCTGCTCCTCGTTGAGTTTGGGTTCACCTGGTAGAGGTTGCCCTGTAGCTGGAGGTGGCGATGGTGTCGAGGTTGGCGTGACAGAGTTGTCCGCGTTGTTTAAGGATTGCTGGTAGTAGACTTGGGTTAGCCTCTCTATTTCCCTTTTCAGTGCCTCTTGATAAGCTGCATGGTAATGACAAGTATCTGGTTAGCTTAACCCTTTTTGAGTCTTTGACAATATGCTTTCGTACTATTTTATGAACCCTGCTTTTGTTTCACAGAAACTGAGACACGATTACATGACTATCGTTTCTGGTTTTGCAGTTTAACTTGGGTACAGAAACCGGTGTCGGTTATGATGGGAGCCTTGGAGTGCTCCTCTTATGTGATAGTTATATACTGGAATTCTGGATTCTGAATAGAGTATTATGAGTTTGATAAGCTATCATCGCTTATCTTGGGGTCTGCCATAACTTTTTTGTTTTTCTGCTTTGTATAAAGGAACTTACCATCTTTGAAGATTTTATCTTGGGCCAGTGCAGCAATCTTAGCCTTGAGAGAGCTATTATCCACGTTCAGCAGCATCCGCTGATGATCCAAGAAGGCCACCCGCGGAACCAACATTGACACTTCAGCCTATATTTATCATCACCGCAACCAAGGACACGAATTTCGCATCAGAATCAAGAAGCATGGTTTTATTGCCGATCGGAATTCTAGATGTATAACGCACCTGCAAAGAAGTCACGTTACGCTCAAGGTCAGATATGTATTGCAGCTTCCTTACTCTTGATCGCTGCGCAGATTGCCTATTTGCCAATATCCTGAAACAAAAAAGTACATCAGATATTGGTCTCCTGTGTCATTTCCTGATCAAATTGGTTAACATTTTATCCTGCAAGGAGATGGTTACCTTTTAACCCTTTTGGGGTCCTGGATTTGCTCATTAGGAGTCGGAGCCGCTGCTTCAGCGTCATTGCTGCCTACGGCGACGTCTTGCTGCATTTGTTCTTCGTCCATCTTAAACGAGCTGATTGACTGCTTCTTCTCCTCGAGTTCCTCCTCCTTCACCGCTTGCTGATAACACAGCACTGCCCGGTTCTCGTTACCACTATTTTCTTCAGGAGACGACGAGTTCCCCGTCGTCCCAGCGCCATTCACCACCTGATCATTATCAAACATCGACATGAGCTGCTCGTCATCAAGCCTCTCGAACTCATCGTCACCGCTCCTTACTCCACCACCACAACCACCACTCCCCGCCTCAATGCCATCGTTGCTATTAACAACCCCCGTGAACTCATCCACCACCGGCATTTCCACAAAGGCAACCGTGTCCCCAATGGAGCGTCTCCGCACGCCACGCCTTGCTGCAGTGAACTCGACGAACTCGTCCACCCACGACGGATTATCCTGGCTGTCCAATGCCAATGCTAACGACGATCCGTCCTGGTCCGGTTGATGATCATGATGATGATGATGGAAATGTTCGAGCCAATGGTGGTTGAGGTGGTCGTGGGGGACGGTAGGCGGTGGAGGCGCCCTCGGCGGCAGCTGTGCCATCGGGGCTGAAACAAACAAATAACGTCCCCCAATTCACAACAGGTTCTCTCTCCCTATCTCTATACGTGACACAGAGGACAATGTGGTATGTTTTCTTTGTTTTTGTTCTCTAGATATTTTTTTTTTTTTTTTTTTTTTTTTGCAATGTTTTTTTTTTTTTCCCTTTCAGTTTTGGCAATTGGCTCTTCACATGGGGAGGGGCAGAGACAGAGAGGATACAGCTATCTCTGAGGATTATCATAGGGGGAGAAAATGAAGTTGAAGGGCTCGAATAGGAGAGAAGAGAAGTCCATTGATGGTTTGGATTGAAAGTCGCATGTTATTTTGGAGTATAAAGTTGCAAGAATTAGATAACTTAAAATTGTGGGCTAAGGAATCATCTGCGTGACACACTGGCACCACGTGAAAAGTCCTTGTGAAAAACACAAGATAAATATTAGAATTGTATTAAACTCTTTGCATAATTTAAATGTCATGAAAAATATACGAATGAGATTGGTTTTTTGATATTCTATATAAAATGTGAGGAGGACGATCTGTAAGAGGTATTGTTCCTTATATTATAGCATACTTATAAGATTGTAATGTTGTGTACGGATATAAAAAGTACGAGATATATGCTGCGTTATAGTGAAAGTATGATAGGGAGATATGGTGGAAGATGGGCAGAGGGCGAAAGGGAGGGAAGGCAGGCGCATGACACGGGCAGGGCCATGTGAGTTAACCCAGCACAGCAACAGCACGGACATGCGAAAACCACGTGCGATGCTTCTTTGGCCCGCATGTCTCCGTACACCTCCTCGCGTACATGTGCTCTCCCACATCTGTCCAAGCAAGGAAACAAAGGTGCCTGTCTATCAATCCGTTAATATCTCCTTATATTTTGTTTTTCGAACAAAGATTCTTTATTAAGGGTTTGGGAGTATGAGCTTTGAGTGAATATTCATGGTTGCTGTGCTTCGAGTCATGTGATGCCTGATGCATAGGTAGTTGGACAAAAGGATCTAAGGGTTAGAGAATATGATAACTACCTCAAATATGACAAATAGTGATTGAGGCAAATTGTGGTTACTTAGGCTCCTGTGCTTAGAGTCATGTGATGCGTGATACATAGGTAGCTGGACAAAGAACTTGCAAGGTTAGAGAATCCGACTACCACCTTTGAGTATGGCAAGTTGTGATTGAAACAAATTGTGGTTTACTTATTCTCTTCGAACTCTAGCGGTTTACAGAACTGCCTGTGACGATAGCTTTGGTTATTTGATTTTCAATAGTAGTGTTCGAACATTTTGTGTCGTCATGAGATCTGAAACCTTTTCTTGGTAATGTTGCATCATATGACAAAGAATGTTGGCATGGATGATCGTGGATGATCACTTAAGGACCCTAAGACTGGACTGTGAGACCAGATTTCATTACGTAGTTTTCCTGTATAGTTCAAGGTCGCTCCCTCTGTATTAGCTATGTCATATTTATAATGATTCATTAGAGCCGTATGGGACCCCTTTGTAGATATCCATTTTGGGGCACCAGGGTTCTGATGAGCTCGGATAAATCTTATTCCTCTTATCTATGCTGTTTCTCCTGGTTTTGATACCGTTGTGTGATTAATGTATTCGCATATACACTATTAGCACTGGTTGGATGCACCTCTATTGTTTTCGGTTATCGTGATTTCACTTCTGAGACTTTAGAGATGAAAGAATTATGCCATACATTAGGATACCATTAGCAACCTCGCGACACTGTACATTCTGACTACTTTGCAAATAGTGGCCTCTGCTTTCTACTGTGGTATGCAAGTAAATTTTCCTGTCAGGCACATCGTAAACGAGAAGAAGGGGAATTCATGCATCTGACTTCAATACATGCCAAATTTCCTATCAAAAGAACATTTCGTCTATGTAGTGCTTGCGGACGATTCATGAACACTAGGAGAACGTTTGAATCATAGGAATGAATTTAAGATAGAATGGAATAGCTCAGGAATGGAATCGTAATGGAATACTCCCTCCGTCCCACATAAATAACGACACATTATTAAATTTGGTCATTTCATATAAATTATAACGTTTTCATGTTTAACCATTTATAAAAAATCTCAAATATCCTCATTTTATATCGCATCACCTATTTTTATGGTGCCTATGTAGCACCATAAACAAACAAGGAATAAAAGGAACATGTGTTTATTATAAAAAATGCCCTTATCTACCCTTTTATGTGCCCAACCCAAAGACATGTGTTTATTGAGAACAGATGGGTCTTGACTATTTTTTTTTATACCCATTACAGGGTGAATAGGGTACTCCCGGCTCACCTTACGGAATCAAAAGACTCAATTTGGCAGGAATGTGAACCCATCCAGAAAGCTCTATTCTCACAATTGTACAACTAAACACAATTATCCTCATTCTCCCGGATTCATGTATTCCATTCCGGGCTTCTTTCCAACATATCAAACACCGCCGAGGAGTATTCATTTCCTTGATTGCCTAAGTAGTTTTTACAGGCCTGAATTGTAGTACCGCTGGTTAAAACCATACAGGCCTAAGTAGTACTGCTGGTTAAGTCATTACTGCTACTGCTTATGAACAATAGAAATAGCATACTTGCCCTGCCCAGCCGTTTTTGATGCCCCTGGCAAAGCATGAACTATAGTGCTTCTCTGCTTCAGGTTTTAAGAAGTGAGCTTTTGCCACTTCAGATTTCAGTGTCTATCACAGTGCGAGATTCGCAGACAGTCTTTGAAAGTCCTGCATTGTCCACTCATGACTTATTATTCCTTTAGAGTCAAGTAAGGTTCCCATCTTACACGGAGTCTATCTTTCCCTTCAGCTGTCTGCATCGAATATCAGCGAAAGTCGACATGGTTACCAACCTAAGAGATCTCTGATTTATTTTCTTCAAATGAGACAAGCCGAAACTCCGGTGTTTAAAATATTTGATTGTCATGGTATGCTGAGTGATCAAGCAATGTTTAGTTTCCTTGGTATAAATGATGCCAAACATTTCTCCCTTGCTCAACACTTAACCAACTAACACCAACACCGAACACCATACACCATACTCCTCATTGGCCTATTTGCTTTGTACTTCCCCTTAAAGTAACAGAAAGGTCCACTGGGCAATCATTTTCATTTGAAAGAGATACTAAACAGCACAGGTGGGTAGATTTTGGTGTCTATTATATAAATATCATCAAATCGTCTTTCCAAGTCGAAGGAAGGAACAGAAGACGAGGAGGGATGAGCACAGCTAGGTTCATCAAGTGCGTGACCGTTGGCGATGGAGCTGTTGGGAAAACGTGCATGCTTATTTCTTATACCAGCAATTCCTTCCCAAATGTATGCTTTTGTCATTAAAAGAAATTGAAGGTTTTTTTTTTTTTTTTTTGCGCCATCAGTTTCGGATGGTCTTGCTAGTTTTAAGTTTGCGCAGGAAATAGTATTGACACTTCTGTTTTTTCCTTTTTCGTGGAAGGACTATGTGCCAACAGTATTCGACAACTTCAGTGCGAACGTGGTGGTGGACGGACGCACGGTTAACCTTGGACTATGGGACACTGCAGGTATTAGCAAACTCTTCACATATCCCAATGTGTACATTATGCAGGATTCTTTGTTTGATGAAATAGCATATCTTATCAGTTGATCCTAATTAGTAGTACCTCGCGTTCATGCGCTTGCTGTGCAGGTCAAGAGGATTACAACAGGCTTAGGCCTTTGAGTTATAGAGGAGCTGATGTGTTCTTGCTGGCGTTCTCGCTCATCAGCAAGGCCAGCTATGAAAACATCTTCAAGAAGGTTTTGCATTCATTCAATTGCTGCTTTCCAATACTATTTTAGCTATTTAAATTGCTGAATGTTACGAAGTTTTATTTTGTATTGACCTTAGTGGATTCCTGAGCTCCGGCATTATGCTCCTAATGTTCCAATCATCCTTGTTGGAACCAAACTCGGTGAGCCGAAGATTAGTAATTTAAAAACCTAAAAATCCTGCTCTTCCATTATGTGATGGGCAATGTATTTTGTAGATTTAAGGGACGACAAACAATTTTTCAGTGATCACCCTGGAGCAACACCAATCACTACCGCTCAGGTATGCCATATGATAAACCATGAACTCTTGTCATGAGTCTCCTACTAAGTTTAATATACAAAATTAGGTTGGCATTAAGTTACAATTCTGTGACATACGGAGTCTATGGTAGGTATACAGAACGTTTAACCAAGGAGCCTATTTCAAGCAATATTGTATGCTGCTGCTAGTGCATCAATGGAATAGGCTAAAGAGCAGTTTACAAGCATGCCGCTGTAGTAGATTTTTAGATATCTAGCTTCATGGAAGTAGTCTTTTTCTTGTAGAAGAGGAATTTTGAAGAAACTTATTTTCTTGTTGCTGGTAATGCACAGGGAGAGGAACTGAAGAAGATGGTTGGTGCTGCAGCTTATATTGAGTGCAGTTCAAAGACCCAGCAGGTTTAACCAATTAATATGGGGTTTCTTTATTGATACGCACTTTTGAATCAGGTTTCTCTAAGGTAAGTTCTTGTGTCTGTGATTGCAGAACGTGAAGGCTGTATTCGACTCGGCAATCAAAGTTGTTCTGCAACCTCCTAAGCAGAAGAAGAAGAAGCGGAAGCCGAGAACTTGCATGTGCCTGTAAAATGCAAGAGAGCTGATTCTGTAGTTTCTCTACACATATATGAAATTGTCCTCAAAGGACTTCTTCTGTATCATTTCTATTGTATGCCTTGCAAAGGCTTTCGATTATTCTTTTGTTCTTCTAAGCTTCGACGAATTTTGCTGACTCCTAGCAGCTGATTGTGTCGCTTGATTCATATCCTGGTTATGCATTAGAGCATATCATATGCAACTGAATTAAGTTCATATAAGAGGTGACAGACGTTTTTTCAGTTTGATCCTGTATTTTCTATCAATATTTTCATTGTTCATGGAGTGTAATACGTCCAAACAAATGTATCTTGGCTGTCAGTTTTTTCATCCATAAAATTAGAATTCAAAATCCTACTTAATGGGGCATGTCAAGACTCAAAATTAAAGAACAAAGATATGCACGTTGAAATGAACTGATATCATGTTATTTATATTTTAATATCAATTATTTTATTTCTAATTTTGAAATTTCTATCATAGTAGCTGAATTTATTTTCAGTAGTTCCAACAAAACTAACAGTAGTTAAAAAAAAGGAGTTTATTGTTAACAATATATAAGTTATATGTTATTGTGCACATTCAATGGTGAAATTTATTTAAGCTTTTTCTGTTTTTTAAATTTTTCAACGTGATTTAATCTGCATCTTTTATTATTCTCTAACAACACATAATGATAGTATTATATTGTCTTTTTTTCGGTTCAAATTACATTTATATCAAAATGAAACAAAACGTGAATTTTTCATTAACGCTACTGTGATATTACTCTATCTATTCCAATAAAATTATAACAGGTATAACACGAAAATCGCAACATTTTTTTTGAGAAAATTTTTTATAACAAAATTATCAAAATTTCCCTATTTTTTACATTGATATATCAACTCATTTTATTATTATCTCTTATTATTATTTTTCTCACTTTTCTCTTCTTCTCTCAATAAAACTCATTTTATTAAAAAATCAATATATATATAAATTATGATATCAAATCAATTTCTTGTAGAATTATTTAGACTAAACAAATATTTCAAAATAAAACATAAAACCCCGAACAATGAAAAAAACCACAAAAAAAAAAAAAAAAACAACGACATTGGAAAAATTTCAGCTACTTTCCTCCGCAATTGTTAGCTACACATCTGAACTTGCACCCGCTCTCCCCACCCTCACTTCCCTTCCCCTCTCCTCTCATCTCCACCGTCCGATCACCACCAGTCTTAGATCTCAGCCGTCCACTGGATCTCTATCAATGGGGTACAGAGCCGACGACGACTACGATTACCTGTTCAAGGTGGTGTTGATCGGCGACTCCGGCGTCGGAAAATCGAACCTGTTGTCTCGATTCACGCGAAACGAATTCAGCCTCGAGTCGAAGTCCACGATCGGTGTCGAGTTCGCGACCAGGAGTATTAGGGTTGATGATAAGGTCGTCAAGGCTCAGATTTGGGATACCGCGGGCCAAGAGAGGTGAGATCTGTGTTTTTGAGGTGGATTTGGGTGGTTTCATCGTAGATCTGATGGAATCGAGGGGTGATTTGGGGGTGGAATTGAGATCTGTTGTTGTGGTGGTTTTGTTTTGATTTTGGTGTGAATGTGAGAGTGAGTAGATGAATGGTATGGTTGATGAGTGCTTGGGTGAGTTGATATCTGTGATGATTGGAAATGTTTTGGTGGAGAAATTTGGTCTTGGTTTCTAAAAATGTCAAGGTAATTTCCTCGACATCGCGTGTGGAGAATATCGAAAAATGACGATAACAACAACCACCTAGTATTCCCGTGGCAACAGATGGAAAAGGCGGGATGTATGCAGTCTTATCCTTGTAGGCTCTAGCCAATTTTGACCGAAGGATAATATCATAAGTACATGTTTAGTATGGAAGGATTGTTAATGGAATGTGTAGTTATGAGTAAAGATATGATGTGTCTTGGCATTTTGTTTAGGGAAGGGGGATAGAGAGATTGACGTGGTATTTGATCTCGGGTCATTTCTTTGTTGCTTACGTTTTGAGTAACTAATAGGAAGTTGATCATGTAGTGATCGTCTATTTGCTCGGTGATGCTTAGCTTTTAGTAAGTGGCAATGTAGGAAGCATAGTGATTAAACTGAAGGTTGGTTGAGGAAACTGTTGCAAAAGATGCTTCATAATTCCCCATTCGACCATATTAGGAAAGTCACAATTTTGGAGGTGTGGAATTCGGTAGTAGAGTTTGCGGTTCATTTGCATGCCGGATGGATGTTCTGTCTCTTCTTTTCCTGGCCTATGTGGTCATATTCCTATGTTGAACTCTACACCATGAGTGCCCTTGCTGTTGTCTGAATTCAAGAAAACTGAAAGGAACTTGCCCTCTCTCATGTTATAGAGTAGGAGTGGATTATGGGTAGTATTGAGAGGATGAAACCTCAAAACCGTGAAGGTGAAAAATCATTTGCTTTTCGTCACTACCTTTGCTGTATGGTTAACTTGTGCATGACTGTCATGCAATTCCTACGTTTTTGATATGGAAGGGTGAAATTCAGTGTGGTTTCCGTAATTTCTAGCAGTTTGAGGTGATAGAGGAAAGCTCATATTATGACTTGGTTTCACAAGAGTAAATTGTTTCGACATTGACTTGTTTTTAAAGATTGCTTAGTTTAGCTGTCATGAGTGTAATAATAACCTGCGTATCTCTCTGACTTTTTGCACCAAGATGCTGACTTTGGTTCCTCCCGTATAAAATCTCCCATTTATGTCGTTTATTTGGTGGTTCACTGTGCTCTGCTTTACATCAGATCTGTGCAGGGACTGAGTTGTGACGATTGAGCTAGGTCACTCAATATGTTTTCCGGATTATTTGCTGCTTAATTTTTTCTTGAATTGGAGTGCTGATTATCTACCTATAGCGACATATGTGGGCATTGTTCTTCTGTGGGGACTTCTATCTCATTTTGCATTACCTGTTAGGTATCGAGCAATCACTAGTGCATACTACCGAGGAGCTGTGGGAGCATTACTTGTCTATGATGTCACTCGCCATGTGACCTTTGAAAACGTGGAGAGATGGTTGAAGGAACTTCGGGATCATACAGATTCCAACATCGTGATTATGCTGGTCGGAAACAAGGCAGATTTGCGTCACTTGAGAGCTGTTTCAACTGAAGATTCCAAGGCATTTGCCGAGCGTGAAAGTACCTTCTTCATGGAGACCTCTGCTCTGGAGTCACTCAATGTTGAAAATGCCTTCACTGAGGTGCTTACCCAAATATATCGTGTCGTGAGCAGGAAGGCTCTCGAAGCTGGGGAAGACGCTACAACTCTACCCAAGGGGCAAACCATCAATGTTGGCGGTAAAGACGATGTATCTGCTGTCAAGAAAGCTGGATGCTGCTCCACATAGTCCCTCGTACTACCAGATTCTGAATCGCAAAGCATCAGAGATTATCGTTGTGAAACTCTCCAGTCTCCAGATTGTTGCGTTTTTCATGGTTCTTATGAGCTTTTGACGACTAATGTGAAGCTGAGAGCTGCCAATTCTCGGTATATCAGGATTGAGCTTAGATTCCTCCTTTTGACAGGAAAGTCGTGTAGAATTTGTTTTTACTATTTCGCTTTCATGTATGGACTCTTTCTTGGTGTATTAGCTTGTAATCTGAACTTCTGTTGGTTGAATTTTGATTGTTGTATTGGTGCTTGATTATTTCCGCATCGACAGGCACGTTAGTTTTTTACCTGCTTCGAACTTTGGGTATTTGAAGATTATTATTCGTGTAGCAAGTTATCTGCTAAGATGTTGGAAGTCTTTGTTGAAGAAATCTGAATGCTAGCTGAGTAGTTATTCAAGTTTTGGGTGCATTATCGATGAACGTGTCATTTGTCTACGAATTAGTATTTCTTGAATGGATGATACACTCTTTACCACACAATGAAGAAAACATATGTTGAAAAAGTTATATTTTTTGTGACGAAAGATATGGATAATTATTAAAAATAAGATAAGATAAAAGATAAAATGAGAAAAAAAATTTAAAAAAAAACTTTAATCATTTGCTCCAAAGACGAAAAACGAAAAGTAATCAGTCAAAGAAAAGATAAATTAAAAATAAAAAAATACACCTTGGAAATAAATAACAGGGGTATAAAAGTCAATTTGAGCCAAAGGTCCAGCTCTATAAATGCACCAACCGCCTCAAAAACTAGGGTATAAAAGCATCCCCGAAATTCATCCCATCGCTCTCTCAAAAATCCTCTGCAGCGACCCAAACAAAACACCAAGGAACACGCACAAATAGTAATCTAAAATCACCATAACGTTTCAATTTATAATAATAATCTATCTGATTATGTTTGTCAATTAATTGTCGTGATTGGGACTGCGATTTTGTGATTGTTGTTGCTGTGTAGATTGAATGGCGACGTTCGAGTTGTATAGGAAATCGACGATAGGGAAGTGCCTGACGGATTCGCTGGACGAGATGGTGGACAGCGGCACGCTAAGCCCCCATATCGCGATGCAAGTCCTCGTTCAGTTCGACAAGGTACAGATTACAACGTTGTTTTGTAAAAGTGTTAATTTATATGTTTGTGGAAAGATGTGATATTGGACGGGATGGGAGATGTGTTGATTGGTTTGTGTTTGGGGTTTTGCAGTCGATGACTGATGCGTTGGAGAATTGGGTGAAGAGCAGGGTTACTCTCAAGGTATTGTTTTATTTAAGTGATTAGTCTGAGATTTATATTACTCCACCCGTTAGGACTGGATTAAGGTGTGACTTATGTCGTTCACTGCTCATATCAAGATACTATTAATTATGAATTTATCCTTATCGTGCTGGACGACTGTAAAACACATCTTGATTTATTGGAATCGGTTCCTTTTTTATGAATTAACGTCATGCCTCCCCTCTTGGCCGATGTGGGAATAACCAAACATTACATCAGTTCTTGGCATTGTGATGTTGTACTGATTCTTCCCAGCATGGTTTTCTTGGCACGATAAGGGGGTGAGGAGAAGCGAATAGACAAGAGTGAAATTATATATTCTGTGTTCTACAGGATATCAATTTCCCATCAAAGTGTTCGGCTTAGTTCAAACAGATAGTATAATTTACAGAATCTATGTCTGTTTTTATGCTTCGTCGTGACTTGAAAGGTCTGCTTTGTATGGTCCTCAGGTCTACATTGTAGATACCTGATAATTTATATGCAAGACCTTCGTGGACGAGGAGTTAGTCCGTTCTGTGCCTGTTCTCCAGTTAATTTTATTATGTTTGGACAATGATGGCCAGTTGAACTATCTGTTTGCAGGGACATTTGCATACGTACAGATTCATTGACAATGTCTGGACTTTCATCTTACAAGACACAGTCTTCAAGAACGAGGAAGGCTCGGAAAACATCGGTGGCGTCAAAATCATGCTGTGTGACTCGAAGCTGCTTATGCACTGATGTATAGGACACCGTGCAGAGTACAAACGATTGTTTCTTGTATAAGCCGTCATAGAGAAGCTTGCTAGAACCTTTCTTTTCTCCTCGAGGTTCTTTAACAACTGGTAGTGCAATCTGGTGTATTTTTCCAATTTTGATTGTCTGAGCCAAAGTTGACATCCAGATCATATACTTCTATGTCTTGTCCAATGTCTCTTAGATTCCTTCATTTAGCACAAAGCTGTACGTATGATGAAACTCTATTTCCAAGAAAAGCCTTGACAATTATACTAGACATGCCGGACCTGTGTTCAAATGGTATTGCTTTCTGGTTAAAATCTATGACATATCACACCAGAGCCGAAACCTACAAGAGTTACCAAGTTCTATGACCCTATCGAGCCCCTTAAGACTTGGTGATTGCAAGCGAAAACTCGCATATCAAGCAGGTACATGGCAGGGTGTTTAAACTACAAGATAAAAGAAAAATTATGACCTGTTCCGCAGATTTATGAGTTCATAAAAGAAAATTTTCATGGAACAATAACATGCAAATACAACAATGTTACATAAATAGTTTTGCTCGAAGATCATATTGTATCCAACCAGGAATCAAAATCTTCCAAGACCTTGGATTTCGGACCAGGATGTGGAGAAGAACAAGACAGGTTATCACG
Source organism: Drosera spatulata (assembly GCA_035668315.1). NCBI lineage: Eukaryota > Viridiplantae > Streptophyta > Magnoliopsida > Caryophyllales > Droseraceae > Drosera > Drosera spatulata. The sequence continues at coordinate 6,949 of JAOVYX010018165.1, read as the reverse complement.
CAAAGATTTTACTTCTGTAGACTGTGACACCGTGTTCTCAATCGTTCGACCGACTGTGTCATTAAGTAGGTCATCGAGGGTGTCGTCAATACTAATAGAAGGCAATGCAGATCCAGAAAGATTCTGAAACGCTGAGGATTGTGCAGGAGCCATGCTAATAGAAGACTTCCCTCGCGAAATTGATGCAGATGTCGATGCCACATCTTTTTTGAGCTTTGCGCCAGTACCTCCACTGATGTTAGATGGATCTAAAAGCTTCATGTCGCTGAATGAATCAAGAAGTATATCAAGCTCTGCCTCCACATCTGCTGCTTCAAATCTGGGTGCTATCTCCTTACGTACAGCAACATGACTAGCCTCATTCTGGTCCAGATGATCCCTTTCCTTGTGTAAAGTTCCTTTTGCGAGTGGCACAGGCTCGTCGAACTTTGATGATTGCCCTGACGAGCTTGGATTCGAATGAAAATCTATGGTATCAGCTCCGATAAACCTGTCCTCAATCACTTCACTCATATTTGAATCTGGAGGCACATGATTGTCAACTTTTGTCTCGTTTACCTGGTGAAAATCAGGAAGGAGATCAATGAATAAGTGTTCCTGGGCAGCTTTTCATATCCAAAGGGAAAAAAACCTCATCATACCAAGGAAAGTTACATTACACCATAACAACACAACTTAGTAGGGTAATCAAGTATTCATAAAAATGCAACTCAACCGAGCATACTGTCAAACAAGAAATGCATCAAGATTCTTCATAAACAGCATATTAGCATGTAGCTCAGCAAGTGTCTTCATCAAAGATAGACATGTGTCTCTTATATCCCTTAAGAATATTGCGAAATTAGCTTGCAAGAAGGTAATTACACATACCAATTCTGGCGGCAACAAATCATCTTCAATAAATAGTCTTTTGGCTAAATCTATTCTGCCAAGCCGCTCTGCAAGCAAGTCCAGGTTCAAGGAGAAAAATGGTGGCTGCATGAAACAAAAAATTGAATTACTACATGCAGTAAACAAAAATAAAAATTAAAAATGCATCCCTCTAACAAACTGCTGCTGAAAATTATTCACCTAAATATATGGGATTCTCTCATCAGCTTAATCTAGTTTTCAGTGATAGTTATGCACTACAGTGAGAAAATTTAACTTTAAAGAGAATGAGTAATCTCATGGGAATAGAGACTTGGCATTCAAGCTAACACATAACAATGGCACATACGACGCAACCAGAAAACAGTAGGAGATTATTGCAAGAGTACCTCCTCATATGGGATAGTCTCATCGGGCAAGAAATCATCTGCTCCTATCCATGAGACGAGATTTTCGCCCCTCATAGCAAGCAAAGGCCCCAATCCCTGATAGACATCTAAACCAACTTAAATCAATAATGAATCACAAAATCACATATGCTCACATCTTACGATAGTTACCACTTGACCAAAACCCTACTTTGACTTGTATCGTTGTTCGACATACACATTTTATACAAAATTGTTGTCTAACATCAATGATAATTAGAGTTATCTACTCATTTCGCTCATCAAAAGAAAGTTTCCTTCGGTTGTCAAAAGGATCGGGTCAGTCGAAACTCCGTGAGGACTGCAGGATGGGGGAAGGGCACCACTGCAAAACAGGATGATGTACTGCAACATTATCCATATTTTAACATGGAAAAGTCTGTTTCCTAATGCCCTCATATGTTGAACCCTAGGTTAGGAGGGGAACAGTTTACCACCGAATCAAACTCTCCTTGACAATTCTTCCTTGGAATAATTACCAGGCAGAGCCTCCTCCAACGATGGCGACCCACTCGTCCTCCCCCTTCCCTTCGCCTTCTCTTTCGCTTCCGCCACCAACGCCCCATAATCAGCACCCTTACTCTTCACCCTCACCACATCACTACCCCTCGAAGACTCCAATCGACTCTCACCGACTCCTTCCTCCTCCTCCTCCTCTTCCCCTTCCTCATATCGATCCCAATTCGAAGGAAGCTTGACCCGATCCTCTCGTTTCTTCTCCGCCGATTTGGGATCACCGGTGGGATTGGTGGTGGTTAGGGTTTTGGGTCTGTGAGGTTTTTTGGGTTGGTGGTGGTGTGTGTGTGACCGCTTTGATTTTGCCATGGTTTTGGCGTCCATTTTGGGAGATGCCGATGTGTGAGTGACCGGAGATGGTGACGGTGCCCGGAGGGGTGTGCGGACCGCGGAGGCGGCTGCGTTTTGGGTTGAGGTGTATGGGCCAGAGAAAACTTTTGGATGATGTTATGGAAAAAAGGATATTTGTGATTTATCACAAATAATCATGGTACAACTTTGGGCGTGTTAGATGTATATCATTATCATGACATAATATCGCCCGGTTAGAGTTTAGTCCGTCCGTGACATAAAGCTCGAAGTATCTCTCTTCGATCTATAAAACATGTATTTTGTTAATTAATAAAATTATAATTAATTAATTTGATACATATATAAAATTAATTTGATACGATAATTTATATATGTATAGATTTTTGGTTATAAATATTATTTTTTTCATTTGACTTATGTGAATGAGAGAAATAAAAAAATAATAACAGCATGAATTGATGTGACATGAAATGAAAAAATAAGGATGTTTTATAATTTTTGTAAAAAAAGGTTTTCAAATCAGATGAAATTTTAATTTATTTGAGATATCATAATATAGTAAATATTATAGTAATTCTTTTGAAACGAAGATAGTGATATTTTATTTATTTGGTTATCCCAACATTATTTTGAAACATGTTTATTTTTAATAAATATTTAATCTAAAAAATATCAAATCAATTATGTTCTGTATACCCATTATCACTAGAAAATAATCTTTTTTTATCAAATCCCATAAAAATTTAAGACACACATAAAACATAATGCCGATCAATTATTCCAAAACTTATAAGACCGAGAGAATAAAAAATACATTTGAGATTAAAATAATACAAATAAAGGACGATTAAAATGTTACGTTTAATTCTCAAGCATTAATATATGTCGTTTAATCATACCCTTCTTTTGATGCTAGATACTCCCTCAGTCCATAAAATTTGTATCATTTTAATTTTTCATGTGTTGATATAAAATAGGACACGGGTGTAATGACGATCAAAAGTAATTTTTTATAAATTTATCGTCAAACATCAATGGTTATGTAATTTATGTATTTTAACTTAATACATATTGCAGGACGATTAAACGTAATTTGAAATAAAAATAAGATATATTCATGCATAGAAAACAATATAAAATATATAAATGTTATAAAATATATGAGATTAAAAAATACATCTTATATCACGATACACACTTGTTTTTCTCATAATCATTTAAGTGGTGAAATCGGAGAATATGAAATTAAATGTTGAAACTGAAAGTTCATTTTAACTTTGCGTTCATTGGAACACAAATTGAATTCAAACAAACAACTTTGATCAAAATAATTTATTTCCAAGTCCAAAGTTATAGTCATACATAATTTCATGTGTGGTTAACCTCTATATAAGTAGTAATCTCTCCATTTCATTTGTTGTATTTTGTAACGTCTTGATCGTGCACACTTGTTAATACGAATTTTAAATAGCGTCACAAGATTATCAAACACTATTATTCCAAAAATTATCATGAACATTAATCGTAGTCTAATTTGTGTATTATAATCCTGGGTTGATAATCTCAATTTGGTTACAGAATGAATGAGATGAATGATACAGATATTTATCTTTTTCACAAACAGAAAATGATATGTGTTGCAGTAGCAGCGAGTACGCTGCTGCAAATATTATATGTTAATAATTTTATAGTGTAAGTAAAAAATTTTATATTATAAATTCATGAATGTATATAATCATATTTTAATATATTTTATAACTAATATCTAACTATATATATTCAACAAACTATCGTATAAAATTTTTAATTTATAATATAATATTTTTAACTTACACTTATAAATTTTTAATTATCGTATTATACTATCCGCTGGTGCATCACCCTCTCAGAAAGCAGGATGGAGTTTGAACTTTTGAAAACTTGTGATGTTTGACGAGATAAAGTTATGATTTCAAATGACACGGTGGGATGGGTTTCATTTTTTTTTGTAGTAAACAATATTTGAACGTCTTGTTATCTTTCTTGTACTATGAAATAATGTTTGATAGTTATGTCAATATCAAATAAAGTTTATCTCGACAAGTTATAAGTTATATTTTCTTCGTTTAATGAAAATTACAATGGTTTGATCCGGATCAAAAATTTATATGTGTGTTGAATTTGTATCGAAAAATATTAAAAATACGATTCATCGTTAACAACTATGAGAGAAGTTAGTCGATATAATATAACTAATTTGATGTTATTTCTTATTTAATTATAAAACATTATACTCCCTCCATCCCATATATTTTGCAATATATACGTTATACGCATAAATTTATGTCTATTTTCTTTCTTTTCTAACTCTAATTCTCAACCACACAATCTTTTTTCTCACCTATTTTAATTCTTAATCATAAAATACTTTTCAAATAAGAAAATATTATAAACGCTCCAAAATGAATGGGACGGAGGGAGTAATTTTTGTGAGACATTCAAATAAGACAAATATTAGTACTATTTCCATCCCAATTTAATCATAATGGTTTGATCTCATTCGTGATTTTATGTGTCTGTAGAATTTATATGAAATATGATAAAAAAGAATATTTTTTAGAGGTAATGGGATGTAAGCGGAGTTTATAAGAGAGAATGAGAAAGGAGGAGATAATAAGATAGTGAGATAGTTTGATTATATTACTCTCTTCGTCTCACATATTTTACAATATTTATTTTTGACATACAAATTTAGATTTATCTTTTTTCTCTCATAACATTAATTCTCAATCACATAAAATTTTCCTCTCTATCTACTTTAATTCTTAATCACACAAAACTTACTACTTTTTCCGTCCCATAATAATTACAGCATATATGTATTTTGTATTATTCTATACACATGAATACAAGTCTCGTTTTCATATCAAATTACGTTTTCATATTTGTAAAAAAAATTACGTTTGATCGTCGTTATACGCGTGTCAAATTTTACATCGATACGAGGGAATAGTATATTAGGAAATAATGCAAAAAATTGAGATATCCGAAATAACAAAACGATGCAAAATTTATAAAACAAAGATAATAATATAAAAATTAAAAATATTATATTTATATTAAGATTAATAAAAAATAATAATGTAATTATATTGGGTTGGATGGAATATAATTTTTAATAAAGGGGTGTAGTAGTAAAGTGCCTAAGATAATCAACACGCGCGACGTGGAGCACACGCGCCTGATCATCCCCCATCCTCATATCACAAATTCACAAGAACAGCCTCTCAAAGGCACAAACCAAAAAAGCAACCCACAAAATTCAATGCCCCTAATGAGTCCACACAAAAGAATCTCAAATCATCTAATCTCATTTTCTCTCTCATTTGCTTTGAAATGCATCTGACAAATTACCTCTGCTAGCACCTCGTCATAATTATTTTTTTCAAAAAAGAGATAAAAAAGAGAGGATCTTTCAACTCATTAAAATTCCTCACCCAAAAAAAATCACGTAATTGAATAATTTTTCGTCTATTGTTTGTGTGCGTGTGTGTGAAAGAGAGAGATGGATGGTGCGATTGAAATCATCACAATAATCACAAAAGCAACAAAGATAGAACAACAAAGCTATCTTTATTGTTCCTCTATTGTTCGTACTCTTCACCACAACAGTAGATGTTATTGTTTTTGTAAATCACTCGACCCCGATTTGTTATTTTTATCTTTTTGCCCCACAAATTCGAACCCGGAAACCCAAATCGTCAATTACTATTGGGTCTTGTTTAGTTTTACCAAATCTTATTGGTATCTCCAATCACGCGGAAATCGACACCGAACCCTTTTGATTATATGTTGTGATTGGATGTTAATTGGGTAGATTTGGGGTTGTGGGCGAGATTGTTTTTGGTTAGAGAGAGAAAAGGGAGAGGGAAAGTTGTGTTCTTTTGGGGTTTGAGAGATACCCAGAGGAGATTTGGAGTCGAATTCATCGTTTCATATGATTTTCATGTGTGGATTGTTTCATAATTTGTTGGGTTCTTCCCCTTTTGTTCATCCCCTTCATGGTAACCCTAGATTTTGTGGGGTTGATTCCTAGGGTTTGTGATTTGGGGATCGATTTTTGAGGCGGGTTTGTGTTTTTGGGTCGATTTGTGAGGTGGGTTTGTGTTATTTGATCGGATTCTGTGGTGGATTGGTGTGATTTGGGTGTTGTTTTGGGTGATTTGTGTATGAGTTGAGGAGATGGAGGGGAGTGGTGGGAGTTCAGAGGGGGAGAGGAAGCAGGCTCCTGATGGAGGAGGAGGAGAAGGGAGGGTGAAGCGCAAGATGAAGACTGCTGCTCAACTTGAAGCTCTTGAGAAAACCTATCAAGGTTTGGTTCTATGAATCTATAGTTTCATGTTTTTGATTTCGCCTTCGGTTTCTTCAGATGTATGTTCAATTGGGTTGTCTAGGTGTCTGCTGTGGTTGTTTTGTTATTGGGTCTTGTCATTCAACATAGTTACTCATGTTTCTTACTTGGTTTGGTTTTGATGGGTTGTTTTTGATTTCACATTTGGGTTTGCTTCTGATGTATGATTGCTTTGTTTGGGTGTTTTCTGTGGTTGTTTACTTGTTTTGATGTTAGGTTTTGTTATTTAACATAGTTTCTCAGGTTTCTTACTTGGTTTGGTTCTCGTTTTTCCGATTGGATTGTGGTTTTGGGTGATTTCAGAGGACAGCTACCCCTCGGAAAGCAAGCGTGCGGAGCTGTCAGCACAGTTGAATCTTTCAGATCGGCAGTTACAGATGTGGTTTTGCCACAGGAGATTGAAGGATAAGAAGGAGCCATCGACCAAGCGGCA